>BPLR01015671.1:0-124355 GCA_021605095.1 Caerostris extrusa | reverse complement strand
TCGTTTACGATCTATTGATGCAACACTGATCTACTGGACTTGGTTTAGGATTTTAAATCAAGGGGATAACAACAACAACTTATACTCACCACTAAAACTAACTATAATTGTATTAAAATATTTTTATTTATAATTACTATTAAAATAATAATAAATTATATTAGCAATGAATGTCTTCTCTCTCTTCTTCTTCTATATCGCGACAGCCCTATGGTGGGAACGAGGCCTTCTGAATACTGAATTCGAAACAGGGGTTGTTTTTCTTTTAAGGGGTTTGGTTTTCAGCTATAACCCAACGCTCTACAGTCGTGATAAACCGTGACATATACGGTTTAAATTGGTTCCATGGTACCACCATTATTCGAACCCAAAAATTGCGGTATCGGCACCAGACTTCTCTCTCAGTCTGAATGGTCAGAGTGGCTGGTGCTCTGACGCTCAGGTACCACAGGTTTCGGGTTCGGGTTCGGTGCCATGGATGTTTTGTAGTGTTCGGACTCCACTTTAAGCCGTAGGTCTCGGTCTCATAGAACTGTAAGAGCGTCACGCAGCAAAAGTCAGACTTCTACCTACTGGGTACAGGCTTTTCCTTCCCCTTCAACCATGAGTCCATACGGGTTCGTGGGCTTTGTCTTGATTAGATATCTACCAAGTGGGATAAGTAACAACGACAACAGACTCCTCTTTACTATTAGCAAACATTTTCTTTTTTTTTTTTTTACCCTTATATTTTCCATTTTCGTTCGAAGGTGCCGGAAAATGTTCGTCTAAACTCCATTTGATCTCAGTAAATATTGCATTTTTTAAAAGTGGATAAGTGTAATATTTAAAGATTTTCATTTTGGGTGAAAAATGCCTGAATCAATATCCTACTGAATTTTTAGTTGTTTACACACACTGGAAACTATAGAATTTATTTCCAATCACCCAATGGTTAACGTTAAACAAGTAATATAAAAAAAATTTTAAAGTCAATTCCTACTTTTTTTTTTCATTCTGTGCAGAAAGTCCTTTATAAATAATTTTCATTCATTTTTAAAAGTTTATCTGTTTTTATCTATTGGTAGATACATGCATTGGTAGATGCGCATCTATTGGTAGATAACTTAAATCTAAAAAAACTAAAATTATTTAATTAAATTAAATTACTGAATTAATATTTGAAAAAACTGCATTAACATCAAGTGTCAACCACTACAAGTTAAAAAAAAAATGCATTTGAACTTGAGTGGATGAATAAAGTTTTATGAACGATTTAAAATTTGAAGAAGATATATATATAGGGAGAGTAGAGCTAATAGTAGGTATTGTAAAAAGACCCAACTCGACCCATTTAAAAACTGCTTATGAGCCAATGGCGATCTGGTGGCAAGTGGCCGCTGTGGCCTTTGGTACCACAGCCTTCAGGTTCGAATCCTGGCGGGGGCAGGGATGTTTGTGAGTTATTCGGAATCACTTTAACCTGTAAGTCCCTGTCTTCTTAGTCCTCGTTTTCACAAGATGACCGCAGAGCAACAAACCAAAGAAATTTGAGCCAATGAAAATCTACGCATCAACAGTACAAGAAGACCCGTCGAATATTCTTGGGTGTTCATTTTGTGGTCACTGCTTGGGTAAACAGAACTCAATGTTGATTGTGACTCATGTGTGTAAAGATCTCGTATCGATAATAAAGCAGAGAGTTTTCTCATTTCACTGTAATTTCACATAAAAAAATCCTCCGGTAGCCAATGTCCTTTCTTAATCATTCGGTGTTATATATGTATATTAAACATAACAATGCAAAAGCCAAAAAGTGACAAATTAAATTAGAAAATACAATCCAGTTTGCACCACAACAGTCACAACAATATTCGCTAATTGTAAATTATGTTCTTCACAGATAAACAATCAAATAGTACAAAAAAAAAAAAAAACACTAATAATATTCGCAGTATAAAAACCTTGAAGTACCTCATATTCAGACCCTTCAAATTTTTTTTCAAAAAGGGGATCGAGGGGCTAGAATTGGAACTCATGCACTTGTATTTAATGGAATGTTCTTTCAATGTATTAATGTTGTGTGTTAAATATTGTCTATCTTTTAATTGTAATTGTGGTGTTGTTTGCGTGCTCGTAAAATGGGTGGTATGTTCTTCAGCCTACCACCCAGATCCAGCTGCACAAACAAACGACGCACTACTGAAGTCTTAATATTAGTTAATATTATCTTAATGCCTTGTCCTGAAAGGAGATTAAAGAGATTATTTGCAATGTCATGGGCTTATGTTAGCATGAAAGGAATCAGCATGTTAGGCAGCTTGTTTGGATTTAATTATGAATCTTACTTAATTTTGAGTAAATACTCAAAATCAGTGAGAATCTTACGTAATTTTTTCTTCACCAAAGTGTGCAGATATTTGTAAATTGATTGACCATTCATTATCAGGTCTTCAACCCATGAATTCGCAGAACTATAGTGCGGACTAACACTAATCCAATAATCAGATATCTACGGGACAGAACACCTGTCGGATTATAAGAGTGTCTGGACTACAGTAGCTCAATAAAGAAATGTACAGTATACATCTAAACGTTAATGAAAAGCATGGAAAAAATGCAATATTTATATGTGTTTGTACAATTTATAGTGTAATAAAAAAGTGATTAATAATAGCAAAATTAAAAAGACAAAATATGAACACACATACAGTGCAAAGTTGAGGAAAGGATTTAAATTTTAACAGGAATGAGTCATCGCCCAAAGTCACGTTTTCCATAAATTAAAAAATCGAACTGCATAAAACTTTCTAATTTGGAACCAACATAATCCTCACATGATCATACGCCTCACGTGATCGATAATTCTGATCGTGATCTTTTACAATCGACATACGTGATGGCTGGTTTCATTCATGGTCACTCTGTTATTAATTGGTACTGAACTGGTCACTTTGTATACTTTTGCTATAGGGGCAAAGTTGCGCTGCAGCCATTTAGAATTAATTTTAGGCAGGTATTTTATGGGCCTGATAGGTATGAGACTAGTGTTCTGTCACTCTGTTTCACAGGTTCCAAGTTCGAAAGCCTATATGACTCTAGAGCATTAGGCGTAGGGCTTGACATCCCTACCCCGTAAAAAGAAAACATCTCATGTCTTGACATCTACTAGTCGGCAGACGGTCTTAGGCCACGATTGGGCTGTTGTGCCAATGAAGGAGAAGAACATGTATATGTGAATGGAAGTTATATATGGTATATATTGCACCATCACTCATCGAACATTAATGTTTGTTTTTATTCAACTGATGAATGGAGACCATGCGGGTTTAGTGATAAAAAAGGAATAGGATACACGGCGCTATGTTATTTGATTATAGTTAAAGACTTACTTTCAAGAAGAAAAAAGAACTGTCACAAAGAGTTCAAATTTGAACTGAAGATACTTGAAGAAGGGGAAAACGGTACTGCATCAAAAATAGGCCCAACGTTTATTAATAGATGGCGCTGTAAGCGACATAAAGAAAGTGAATTAGTCTGCCAATGTAATTTCGATTCTTGGCATGAGTTGCATTCAACCCACTGTAGTGTTCAATGTGCTGGATTGTTTCAGTTTTTGACAGAAAAAAATGACTTCCACGCCATTCAACATTTGTGGCACTGTGAGTGGAAAGCTCATCCACCACGGCAAGGTCATACACAATTGGATGGGAAAAGTCAATGGAACTTTTTGGGACTATTTTTGATGCCATGCCGTTTCCCTCTTCTTCAAGTATCTTCAGTTCAAATTTGAACTCATTATATTGAGTGGTTCTTTATTTATATCATTTTGAAAGTTTGATTTTAATAATAATCACCTTGGTAGTAAACCTTATGGAATACCAAGCATATACTGCATAAAAATTTTGTTCCTTTCACCTAGAATAATCTTATTTAACATGAATAACAATTTGCAATATCGTGGAAGTCAAAATTAATTTGTTAAAAGCTATCTTTTAAAGATTAAAAAGTCTCATAAATGGGGAATATTTGTAATTTTTAAATTTTAATGAAAGGATTAATAAACGCATAATCTCTTTCTATTGAATTAATCGTTTAAATTGGCAGTTATATTCGAGCAATACAATTTATTTCATCTTTTTACTGTCATTGTTTCATTTTTACAAGTTATTATCATTTTGTGTGATCATTTATTTCATTTTTGTATTAACTTTTTCCTTTTGTCACTTATGTTTTTATAGTAAGTTAAATAATCATTAAATATACATTTTCAAAATAACTAAAGAACAAAAGATTTTACATGAAATGGCGCTGTTAAAGATTTAATTTTCATGGCTTTGTAAGGTTTATTTACTCTTTCAAAAATAATTAATATTCAGATAATAACAATTTATAATTATTTTTAATTAATAATTACAATATAAAATTGAAAATTTAAAAATGATATTACTCAAAAGCATACTTTCCTAGTTTTGCACAAAAATATTTAAAAATAAATGGTTGCAGACATTTTGGTTTGAATAAAATATTTTCATTTTGAAATTAATTTGCCTTAAACAAATTACCCGATACCCAAATATGCAAAAAAAAAATTACAATTATTCAAAGCCTCCAAATATTAAAATTCATATTTTGAAACTTCAAAAGCTGTGTACAACATTTTCTTTTTGTTCATATTTATTAAAATTTTAGAAAAAAAAAATTATTGTTGACTTTACAAATAAAAGGTAATTTTGAAAAATGTATAAGCGCATGGAAATTAATCACACTTTTTGATGAAATGAGTTTACCCTAATATTAGCTGAATTTTCAAAGAATATATAAATTTTATTGAAACAAAATTCTCACAAAGGATTTGAAAAATAAAATTATTAACTTGACATAAAAATTGTTATAAAATATTTTTAATATAAAGTAACTGTTTTATTATATGTTGAGATTTTTATTAAGTTCTTTTCTATCTATTGCATGGTATAACACGTTTTTTAATACAGGAAAATAAACATTGCTTCTGCAATATTTATTAAATTTTCTTTTTTTTTTTTTCATTTATTTTGTTTGTTATTCAAGACGAGAAGAAAAAGTTGTGGGGAAAGATTTTCATTAAACGAAGGCTATTTTTTTCTTAAACAAGAATTCAAGAATTTGAAAACTCACATAATTTAAGGCGATAATTTCATCTTAATTAAAGATAATGGTTTAAAATATTATAAAGTCGCTAATCCATGTATTAACTATTAAAAAATATGACCTAACGAACACAACCTCACGTTATAACAATCTGATTAAATCGAATATATTTTTTGTTAAAGAGATTGAATTCACTAATGGTAAAAATAAAATAAGAATAAATTAAGTTTTTTAATAAAAGATTTAAATTAAATTTAATTTTAGTTAACATTTTATATCGAATCTGTTATATATCGTACAGAAGAATTTCTTTATTTTTTTCTTATACGTTATAGAAAATCAACTGTAATGAAACAGTGCAGAAGAAGAAATATCGATTTGAAATTTGATTTTATTGATTGATTTTGCAACGATTTTGTAGAAAAATAATATTTATAAGCAAAGATATATATTTTTTTCTAATATGTTCAGTCTGGTAACTCTTTTTTTGCTGAATATATTATATGCTGTTATTGCTCTAATGCAGCTGACAATACAGAGACAGTTATATATTTATCTCATAAGCAAAGGCTGCACCGCTGTGACTCATTCAGCACTACCCAGGGGCACGCGTTGCTTGAAGATAGGCTACAAAGAAGATACACTACCCCGCTACGTTCTACGATCCTATTAGATAGGACCTATGGTTTAAAGTGGTTTCCGAACCACTAAAATCATTCATGGCATCGCCGGGATATGTCTTACCGAGCGACAGAGCGCAAACCAGTCGGCCATCAGGCCCTCTTCATATTACATAGTGATTTCCAAGATAAAAGAGCTTTTCTTAAATTGTCAACTTTGATCGTGTTTCACTCCTCCACAACCTTCAAGAGTTCATTGTATGTTTTGGGATACCACTTACACAGAGCTTGTTTCAAAGCCCCAAATGCACATTAATCCATGACAGACATATCAGAGGACTTAGAGTGGTATGAGTTTAAATGGAGCAGTATCTATTATGTTTTTTTTATTTTTCAAATGTAGAGCAGTAAATTTGAAGTTATGACAGGCATCTTTATCCTGACGTAACTAGATAAAACTTAACTAGGACTCTTAGTTCAACTAGGTGATATGTATTAAAACATGTTTCTAATAGAAATCTGAGTTACTTTTGACTTTTACTTTACTTTTTTTTTTTAAGTTTCGCATTATAAGAAAATTCAGCAATAATAATAATAAAAGCAGTTTTTTTTTTTTTCTTTTGGCAGTCAATTGTTATTTTTCTATTGCATTTATATAAATATATCCAAATCTCACCAACTTTAACTACAAGTTTCCATTTTTTGGAAGAGGGGAACACTCGTAGGAAGAACTTTGACTTCTGCTGCTTGTCGCAGCAGTGCCTTCAGGGGACTTTTTTCATTTATTTTACGTGTCAAATTATTAAAACTACAATTTTCACACTTTTTTTTAATAATGGTATAAAGTTTTGTCTTCGTAAAGAACAAAGCTATAACCTTTGGTTCATTGTTTATTTTACAGTTACATTTTAAATCAATGAATAATTTTAAAAAACAGACAATTAACCTATTTCGAATGGATAATATTGAAATACTTTTTTTTTTTTTTTATTCATCTAAATTTAAATTATGGAAAAGGTAAAAAACGTTCTAAAAATGTTTTAAAATTTTCTGTAGTTTAATTTCGAAAAATTATTTTTTTTCAGGAACTTCGGCATAGAAAGGTTTTCTCAAACATTTAGCGTTGATGTCCATGCCACTGGTTACAGAACTTTCATACCAGAAGTAACCTTGCAGCCCTATCCTTTGTTAAATGTAAGTTAAAAAATAACATACATAATGACATAATGTTTAGAAAGTCAAAAATGCAATCCGAGAAAAAGAAGTAAAACATTTATGTGTGTAGAAAGTTTAGAAAGTTATAAATATGTTTAGAAACAAATGTTTGAAAAGAAAAGAAAGTTATAAAGATAGTTTAGAAGATTAGAAAGTTATAAACGTGTTTGAAATTATTTATTTCTTAATTTTTATGAAAGAAATCATATGATGGATGTTTAAAAATTTATACATTACTTTTACAAAATTAAGAAAAGTTGTACAAAATTAATTAGATAACCAGATATAAAAAAAATAATTAAAATTTATGTATAAAAAAATTTTGTATTTTCACAAAAACTAACTGTGGGGTGTGTGTAGTATTTTAAAAATGGCTAATGATTTTTATTTATTTCATTTTTATTAGTTCGATAAATAGATACCAATAAATATTGTTAATATTAAAATTCACAAGCATTAAAATTTAAAAATAAAGACGTTTTAAAAACTTTTGATATCACAATTACAGAATGAACTCTTGCTATACATAATAACTTTTATTTATTTTCTTCTTTTCATTAACTTAACTTTTTTTCTTATAATTTATTTTTCATTTATTAGTAATTATTGATATGGAGGTACGGGGTAACTAACCTCTGGTGCTCCAACTAAACATCTACCGTTACGTTACGTAATAAATTTTATTAGATCTTCACTAAATATAACATATTGATTTTATGAAAAAAAAAAAAAATTCACAGAAATAAAACCTTATTGCCTTTTTCTTTCTATAAGGTATCAAAGTTTATCCCCAAAGGAGATTTTCTTTAAAAGGATTTTCTTCTCTGTAAACCATTTTTAGGAATTTTAAAAGTTTTTGATAAAGTAAGTTAAAAAAAGCTTTTGAAATTTTTTAAAAAAATCTAAATCAAATATATAAAGTATTTTTACTGTCTCTTCTATTGTTCATCCCATTGAAGGCCTATCATTTCAGAAAACTATTATCAAAATAAAAATATATAGTTTTCATTTTAAAATATAGCTTAAATATTTTTATAGTTACCAAAAAGGTCTAACTTATTACCCATATGAATAACTTAATACCCAATGGTTAACATTTGATTCATTTGAGATCCCAAATGAATGTGTTAAATTGTTATTTTTACTAAGTTTATTTTTTTCAAATTTTTATGTGTTAGAAAATGACATCCCTAATCGAACGGTACCTCTTTACGTCCTTGCAAAATTATTTTCAGAAGTTAGAAAGTTAAAAATAAAATTAATAATAAAATCAAATAAAATCAATAAATTAGTTTTATAGATCTCAATAAAACTTCTTACGTTTTTCGTATTTCGTACTGCTTAATGTCAACGCTGAATATCTATAGAACATGCTCAGTTAAATACTTTGATTTATATATACATATACATGCATCATGCATGTCAAATGGTTCACATTTGAGTCACTCTTAAGTAGTTTTTATAGCTCTGAATAAAATGTCTTACATTTTGTTTTTATTATAAGATCTTATTCTCTAAATATCAGTTTAGCTTGTTTAGTTAAGTACTTCGATATATATATATATATATAAGCAAAATAAATTAAACTCAATAAAATTACTGTTTATGTTTATTATTATTATTCATAAGAAAAAAAGTTATTTATTCTAGATTTCCATTGAAAAAGAATATTCTTTTGGCAAAGATCTTACATAAAAATAAATAGTTGGGCTCCTATAAAAATTGTAAAAGCATTAAAGTGTGTTCTTTATATTCTACAAATTCGATATACTTCTACCATAGGCTTTTAAAATCCATTAAACTAGTAACATAAGTCGCAGAAGTTTCCACAAAACAGTAAGTGGCAACGCTAAAACTTCCTTTTATTGGATACGAACACAAACAACTTAAAGATGACAAACATCAGAAGTGCATTACTTAAAAGCATTACATTACTAAAGAGTATTTTTCAAAAGCTGCTGAATTGTTTCACCAAGAAGTATTTACTTGACCTATTACCTTTCAAATTGGATCTACAAAAGAAGTCTGATTAACTTCCTTTCATTGTTATTGATGCTATACTTTATCTTTCTTATCGAAATAAATTGAAGAACTTTGATATTAAATTTTTTTTTTTCTATCTGTATAGCAGAACATGTTAAATCTTTTTTGTTTAATCGAATATTTCCTTTTGACAAGAAGTCGTTTAATGTATGGGCACTAATTTTGAAGAAAAATTTTATTGAAGATAATGTAGCATTAAATTTAACAAGGTATTAGATGAAGTATTTAAATAAGTAAGTACTTTATATTATTATTTTTAAGAAATCTTGAAATTGTAAAGAAATCAATAACGATTGTGTTTAAAATCGATGTTTACGAAATTATTTTAAAAATATTTTATTTCGTTTATAATTAATCTGGGAAAGACCTTATTCTTTTTTATAACAAATATAATAGAGTTTAATTAAATATAAATATTTAATAAAGAATGTAAACAATAAAAAGACAAAAAATATAATTGCATCGGCAAATAAAGGTTATTAAAATAACGTTAAAAATTGTTAAATATAATTATGATAGTTTGATAAATATGACTATATTTATGATTTATCAATAAATTGTAAACAAATATAATTGCATCGGCAAAAAAGGTTATTAAAATAACGTTACAAATTTGTTAAATATGATTATGATAGATTGATAAATATTATTATATTTATGATTTATCAATAAAATTATAAACAAAATATCTGTCGTTCGAGTAATCTGTCGTTCTATGTTCATTTTGTGCACACTTTGGACTAATTAGACCGGAACCTACAGTTAACGGGGATTCTAAAACCCTATAAACATGTATGCCATTGCCAGGATTCGAACCTGAAATCTGTGGTACCAAAGACTAGAGAGCTAGCCAATTGGCCATCAGGCTGAAAATAAGACATAGATAATTGATATAGTAATTTCATCAAATTTGAAACTAAGGAGAATATTTTTTATTGTTTATTGAAGAAAAATTATTTATGAAAAGTAAGTAGTTCAAATTCTTTTAGCGTCTTGAAATTATAATACGAAATTAAATTGAAGTGTTCTTGCTAACCTCAAAATGATTCAATATATAAGGTGGTTATAAATAAAGCCCCACTTTCAAAATGCTGTCAAAAAGAACCACTCGTCACAATGAGTTCACATTTGAACTGAAGATACTTGAAAAAAAGGGGAAACGGTACGGAATCAAAAACACCAAAATTTGTTAAATAGATAGCGCTACAAGCGGCCTAAAGAAAGTTAATTCGGCAGCTAGTGATATTTTGAATCGAAATGACAACGTATTATGGCCATTAAACCCACTGTAGTGTTCAATGCGCCTGATTGTTTCGTTTTTTTTTTTTTTTTTTTTTTTTGACGGAAAAAACTTCCAAGTCATTCAACAGTTGTGACACTATGAGTGGAAGCCCATCCCCCACGGCAGTTCATATGAAATTGGATGGGAAAAATCTGTGTAACTTTTCTGTATTTTTTTTTTTTTTTTTTTTTGATGCCGTATCGTTTCCAACCTTTTTCAAGTATCTTCAGTTCAAATTTGAACTCTGTGACGAGCGTTCTTTTTTTACAGCATTTTGAAAGTGGGACTTTAATTATAATCACCCTGTATCAGCAATTCTTCAGGGTTGTAAAGTTCAAAATATAAACATTGTTTCTCTCACCTGTACTTAATATTCATGGTTCCTCAACTCACCATATTATATTTATCTTTATAATCAGGTTCTCTTTTCACGAACACCACCTTAAGGGTTTCTAAAACTATCACCCGCATTGCAATTAAAAAGTTGTTAACAAAATAGCGTATCGATTTATTGATTAGATAATTGAAGTTATCAAAACACTTTTCAAGATTACCTTTTCCCTTTATTTATTTCTTCCCTCATCACTCGCATGTAGATTTTTATTTGAAATAAAATGCTCAACCCTCTTGTAACTTTAGTACATAATTGATAAATGAATTATTTAATCTATGGCCATCTGACTATTAAATAAATAATTCATTTATTTAATTGATGTAGAAATTAAGAATACCTGTGCAACATTTGTATAAATATTGGGGACAGCAATTACGGAAAGATTATGTGAGTACAACTTTTAGATTTTCGAAATATGTCCTGTTATATGTAAGTGAATAAGAGAAATGAGATATATAAATATCAAAATACATTCATGATTGTATTAAATATAATAATTGTATTATTGTTAGCATAAAAAACAAAAAATTTTAATTTTAAGATTTCTCCTACTTTGATGCTTTTCTACAAAACAAATTGCATTTATTATCAATTTTCGAATAAAATTCTATAAATAATTATTTTGCAAATCTTACTATTTTTATTGTAGGTGAGAAATGGTTTGGAAATACATTGTGTAAAATTCCATGTACAAAGCAGGTAGGTACACTAAACTTATATCCACAAAAATTAAGGGTTTTTGTTTTTTTAGTTTTCAGAATTAAAATAATGGTTTACCTTGAATAAAAATGTGTACCTCACAGATGCATGTAAAGTTGTTTATTTCCATTAACTTAATAAGCTTTTCTAATTTTAAATTTTTGTCATATTATAAGGATGCCATATTTACAATACTTTAAATCAATTATTTGTATTTGAATTTTTTAATAAACAATTAACATCTTATAGATGAATTAAAAAAAAAACTTTTTGTCCTTTACACTATTTCACAGTTTCAACCTGAAACTTTTAAATTCTGCACATAAAATGTAGCCCACCTAAGACTGTAGACTACTTTAAAACTTATATTTTCCCCCATTTTTCTCAGATTTCTACACAGTAAATTCCTGCTTATTAATTAAATAAAAACTTATAATTATTGCCACTATAAACTTATAATTATTTGCTCGTAAATAGTAAAAAATAAGGCACATTTGTAGTATAAGTTTTTAATCTTTTTCCAAACTAACACTATTATTTTTAAACAATAAATCTTAACAAGTTGAAGGTGAAAATAATTATTGGAATTATTGCTTTTAAAGCGAGCAATTAAAATGTCGAATCCTTCAAATCTTCTGTTTTTTTTACTAAAGTATCCCAAAACTAAAAATAATTTATTATCTATAACCAATTAACACCAGATCATACCTGCCAGTAAAATATTAAACATAATTTTTTAAACGCTAAAAGAAAATAAAATGTTTATTGTGATAGCGTCAATAATTGTCTTGCAACTATAGATTGATAGCAAGGCGGTGAGTTTCGAGGCTTTCTTCCATACAATTTATAAATATGCGACAATTACTTCTAGTATAACTCCTCCAGGGAGATAATGTCTTATTTCTTCAACATCATTTATTAGATGTAAGTTGAATATATCAATTTGTTGTACACATACTAATTCGTGTTCTATAAGTGGATAACGAGACTCACTGATGTGAAAAAATTATAACAAAAAATGAACCTTTACTTGAAAAAGAACATTTTTTGTAAAAAGTTTAGAGTTGTATCACTTTTACTAATGGCGAGTCGTAAAGCAGTAAACTAACATTAAATGAAATTCATAAATTTAATTTGCCTATTTCTTTTGGGGCTTTTGTGTCAATGTAAAAAAATTAAACTCATTTCTAATTTAAACTACTCATTGAATGATGTATTTTTTTTTTTTCAGATACGTTTTTACTCACCAATGTGATTTGATTAACTCAGGTGAATACATTTTTTGCCAATGCAAAGGAAATGGACTGTATTCCTTCATAGTCAGCAATCATTCTGAATCAGTAAATAAGATTTTTGATTATTTGTTTTCAATCTTATATTGTTTTGCTTATGAAAGACCGAGATTTATAACCATTTGATTAAATTTATAATGTTTTTAATAGGAAAAAGGTATCACTATAAATTTCTAGCATAGTAAATCATTTAAATTCATTTAATATGTTGTTTTTGGAACTACAATTTTTTATCTACTATTTGTACACTAAAATGAAAAATTTGTAGTAAATTCAGCGTTTCTCAGGATACACTACAGTAGTTTGCTACGCTGCACTCATTACGTGCCGTCACTAATATGGATTTGAATCTACCTCTCCTTCCACCATCTTGATCCATGCAGAAGGACTTAAAGGTCTATGTATTCATCACGTCAATCTAGAGCATAGAATTCGTCGAATATTTTTTTCGTTCCAATGTCAAGATAAAATCACGAACTCTTACGATATCAAAACAGTGTAAAACACACATAAGGAAAAAAAAAAAAAAAAAGAAAAAGTCAATGTCTCATCTGCAAAGTTCAAACACATCAATATACACAGTCCAGTCACATTAATGTGACCGCCTGTCAAAAAGCCTGAATATACACTCTTGTATATTCTGGCTTTAAGTGGAGTGTGTGGAATGTGGTATTAAGTGGTATTTAAGTGTTATTAAGTGGAATTCTTTATATACACTCCACTGCAATGTGCTGCCACCTGCCTTTTGTGATGGCTTATTTCACGTTGACGTCGAAAGTAGGTGGTGGTCACATTAATGTGACTGGACTGTGTATTTTCACCACGGAGTCCCCAAGCAAGGCCAGGCACCTGCTATAGGGTATCTGTCCATGATCTCGTCTTTCCCACAGAGCGGGCAATTTGGGCTATCAAAAATGCTACTGGGTTGCAGATGCCTCGCCAAACAGTCATGGCCCACTGTAAGCCTCAATATCGTAGTTGGCAAAGGAATGTTGAATCTCAACTTTCTTAGATTGGGAAAGGACGCCCGCATCCCATTGTAAGACACAGCCTACAAGAAGGTGATCACTCTTGGAGCGTTGTTGCATGCCGATAGTAGATCTTTCAGCCAGATAGGACGTTACCAGGGCTCACCACGGGGAGGTAGATCTACTGTCATATGGATGAATATAAATAAATGCTTTTACATTACACTTAGAAAACCAGAGAGGCCTGGTTGATATCACTTGTTATAAAGTAAAAAAATACTTTGTTCCAAAAGGGAGAGTTTCAATCTCTATACAGGCGATAAACATGAATAGTGTGTAAGCTAGAATATCCTTCTTTTGAGCTCAAAAACGAATTGCGAATCTACCATTCTTAATGGAGTTCATTTAAAATTCAAATGATGCGTAGAGTAGAAATAAACTAGGGCATTCTCCCCTATTTTTAAAGGAAGAAATAATTGGTACAAGCATCTTCCGTCCATTTCGTACTAGAGTTGGAGCTGTATTGCCTCTTTGGATTCTTTTCCCTGCGCACCTTTATTTGGAAAACGAAACGTGTTATAGACATTTGTAGAAATTCTTGTTTCCAAGTCATACGTTTATTGAACTATATGTGCTTACTGAAGACGAAGAGATACTAAAATTGTTATTCTGTTTATAATCCTGATCATTTTGTATGAAATAGAATAAAAGATTACAAAAATTCATATAAATGAATATTTTATTTTTTAATCATTTTGGAAATATGATATTACACAACAGAATTTATTAATGGAAGACATCGCGTCGTTCGGGGATAGAATAGCCCGGTGAATGAACCATATCTTTAGCCCATGCACGTCTCAAAAAGCGACTAAAATGGGTACCCAGTGACCGGGGTATTATCGGGTGGTGTAAAGTCAGACCTATGTTGCCCCACCCAGACCCCATCCAGTCAGTTTTGGGTCCCCATGTCTTTGTGCAGGTTAAGGAAAAACAGAAGCTGCCTTTTGTATCCTTTACCATGACTAGTCAGTTTTTGCCACGGGTTCATGGTGTTAGTATAGATGTTTTTGTCTACCAAGTGGTATAATAAAAAACACTAATGAAATACAAATGTCAAATATTTTGAAAAATTAAATTTACATTTATTTACAGTTAAAAAAACGAACCATATCTTTTTAATATTGTTGTATGATGGCAAACCTTTTTCTCCCTTCGCCCCAACAACATACTGTAGTGATAGCCAATAGATAAGATTGTCGCCAAAAATCACCAAGACATCATCGCATATATTAATGTGAAAGTCACGTGAGGATTATGTTTGCCCCAAACTGGCAACCGCGACGTGCTCTCTCTCATATTACTACTGTATGAGTGGCACAGTGACGATCTAGGTGAATCAGGATTTCTAGTGTACCCTGAATAATCCTAAATTTGCTCCATCTCTGCCTTTCTAGCCGTAATTGAGTAAGTGCAAAGTGTGTATTATACGCATGTAACAATAACAAATCGGAAAACGCTCATTTTAAAATTAATTAAATTTTTCTCCAATTAAATATAAATGAAAATGTAACTGAAATCGGCTGTTCTTAGATTATATATGACTTTCACGAATGTATGTATTCTATTGTACACTGAATAATGTTGAATTTGCTACATCTCTGACATTCTAGACGGGATTGATTTAGGCAAAGTGTGTAGTATTCATAAACAACAACAACAATTTAATGTGAACGCCATAAAATGCTCTTTTGAAAATTCATAAAAATTTTCTACAATTAGATATATATGAAAATGTAACTGAAATTGGCTGTTCGTAGATTAAATATGATTTTCAGGAATGCATAGATGCAGGGATGCATTGAGGAATGCACATACAAGAAAAAGCCGGATGAATCAGGCTTTCTATTGTGCACAGAATAACGCTGAATTTGCCACATCTCTGCTATTCTAGATGAGATTGAGTAAATGCAAAGTGCCTAGTATACGAAAATAACAACAACAAATAAATTAGAGCGCCGTAAAGTTTACATTTTAAAATTCATTAAATTTTTCTACAAATAAATGCAAATAAAAATGTAACTGAAATTGACTATTCGTAGATTAAATATGACTTTCAGGAATAAAGTTTTGCAAGATTTTAAAAATATATAGCAGTCAAAATAAAGAATCTTAACGAATATTTTGTTCACAAATTGCAAACTTCAAGACTAAATTGTTTAATCTTCATTCGAAAACAACGGAAAAGATTATTACTATGCAAAAGAAGTACAAAATTTAAAACAAGAAATAATCATTTCAACTCCTTTATATGTAAAATGTCTGAGACGCTTAAAGAGCTGTGCTGAAATAAGATGATGCAAAAATAATAATTTAGATTTTGAATTAGGATTATAGGCAAAAAACAAAATCTCAAAGAAATTCCATTTAATTACTTTGGAACTGCTGAATTTCCATTAAATGAAGCTGCAATCATGTTTATGTAGACATATAAAATCTTGTTTTAATGAATTTTGTGTCTGAATGAGGAACACAATATTTAATGATGCAAGAATTATTTTTTTTTTTAAAATTGTACAAATAATGTAAAAAAAAGAATTTATAGATCTTTTAGACGTTGGGAAATATATACACATAAGTTTTATGTTTGCTTTTTTGTTATCATTAAATTTACTTCAATTGAACTGTTGTGTTCTAAAAATGAACTTAATAATTTTTTGAAAAATCTTGAATATAAAACTACAAATTAACTGAATTCTTTCCAAACACATAAAAGTATAATAATATCAAAACGTAAAATCTTTACTGGAATATATTTATAATTTTATTTCAAATTTATTAAATGTACAGTCATTGTTTAATCATATAACTACTTGGTTCTGGTAATTGTTTAACCGTAAAAACCATTTTTTGTCATTTTTTAATTGGCAATTACCGGAAGCAATGTTTGTTTTGAAGTACCCTTTTTCTAATTTATAGACTGCATTGTAATTGTAGAGTTCCCAGTTATGAAATTTGCTATCTTATTTAATGCATTTATCTATTTAAATCTTTTCAGGCCCATAAAAGCACCTATTTATTCCGTGAAAAAGCATATTTGTTGGCAGGTTGTGTCATTACCTTTTTCACCGTTTTATTCATTATTTTGAAGCAACTGTATAAAACGAAGTAAGAAAAATTCAAAGTATAAAGTTTATTTTTATGATATTTATATTTTTGTGTAACGATGTGCTGACTTTGTACAAAATAATAAATAAATATTATAAGCTTAATAAAAGCTTATAATAATATTATTAATGATTATAAAAATTATAAGAATATAATAATTGTTTATTATCATGTACGAAGTTTACAATTACAATTTTATTAAAGCTTTAATTATTCATACTATATTTTTATTATTTTTATATTTTATGCTCGTTGGAAATTTTTTAAAAATAACTAAGCTATTGTTAGTTCCTTGATGTGAAACGAATCTATAATATGATATTATAATGCTGTGAACCAATATGATCTCAATATATCCATACCATGAGATTATAATGCTATGATATATCTATATCCAATATGATCCCAACGAATCCATACTAGAATATAATGGTATGTGGCATCAATGCAATATGATCCAATGGGATTTCAATGTATCCATACCTTGAGATTATAACACTATGATACATCTATATCCAATATGATCCCAACGAATCCATACTAGATTATAATAGTATATGGCATCAATCCAATATGATCCAATGGGATTTCAATGTATCCATACCTTGAGATTATAAAACTATGATGCATATATATCCAATATGATCCCAGGTGCTCCTATAAGATTACAACGAAATGACCCATATTTCCAATAGGATCCCAACGAATTCATGTTATAAGATTATCATGCTATAATGCTGTAATGTTATGAGGATAAACATATATATCCAATATGATCTCAGCGAATTCTTACTATGATCCTTATTATATCCAGATTGTTATTGATTAAAGTGTAGTAGTCAGTACTTACTATTTAGTAATTACATTTCTATTATATATAAATTTCATTAAATTTATGATTAATGATTAATAATATATAATAATAATTTATAGTTTATAATTTATAACTTATAATTTATAATTTATAATTAAATTAATTATTAACTATTAATTAAATTTATTTATTCAAAAATATCCATAACTATGTTAAAAGTCGTAAAAATGTAATTAAAATATTTCAAATATAGTTCTGAAATATCGCCCGATTCATGATTCAGTGGCACGTGATCTAGAGGGTTGTATTGTAGTCAATGCTTTTCAGAAACGAGGAGATTTGGTGGCGAATATGGCATATATAGTATAGATAGCCAGGTTATCTGATGGGCGTTTTCCTTTTTTTCTCCCATAATACATAATGCCGGAAATTTACTCCTAAAAATGTTTCCAGTATGGCGCTCTCCTTTCCACAATACGATCGGTGGGCTGTTCGTTGTAAACATGTAGTTCACAGATGTTCCACCTTCCCTTATCCAACTGGTCGGAGCTACAAAGAATAGTAAGGGGACTTTCTAAATAGTCATGGGCCCCAGATTCGTTGTGAGGTATGGAGGAATTATATAAAGTGTGCTTTTACTTTATAAAAAAAACTTTAGTTGTAATTTTTAAGTTGTTTTAATTTTAATTAAATTTTAAAATTTCTTTGAAAAATTAAATGAATTGTTAGATCCTTTAAAAAATTTAAACACGTTAATCGTTTTCAATCATACTTCGGAGAATTCATTATACACTATTTTTAATATACATAATCATAAATAACTATAAAATTAAAATAGATGATAATTTTGCATATAATACATACCTACAATCAATAATTTATGGGCTAAAATAAATAAAACAATTTCATTTACTTACTGTATATTATTATCTATAATATATTTATTCTTTGTACATTATTATGTATAATATTCATTCTATATTATCTATAATACTTATTCATTGTACTGTAAGTTACTACCTATTATCCGAATATTTGCTGTCTATAATCCGAAACTATCACGATGCGGATTATAGGCAAATTTTTGAAATCTGTTGAAAATGTTTAGGAAATTTCGTAAAGTGACATAAAAACTGTTTAACTAAACATTTTAGCCTAACCTACACATTGCTATAAATGTTATTTCTTAATCACATTTGACAAAATTTTGTGTGCTACAAAGTACTTATATTTTTTAAACTATCTTATTAATCCATGTGCAATAAAATAAGCTTAACAGTTAAAGATTTGGTTTGTCGCTCTACGGTTATCCTGTGTACACGAGGGCTAAACAATACGGCACGTTAAACTATAACGGGACCTATAGTTTAACGTGTATTCCAAAACCACCAACAAAAATCCATGCCACCGCCAGTATTCGACCTGAAGCATGTGGTATCAACGGCCAAAGTGCCAGCCAATTGGCCATCAGGCCGCTAAACATTAAAGAAGGCATGAGACTTGAAAGAAATTAAGAAAAAGGCAAAGAGTTTTTATACAGAAAATCACATTCTACACACATAGTGGATGAAAAGCGCCTCAAATGAAATTATAGAAAGAATAAATAATAATGGCTAATTGGTCCAGTGTTAGAGACAGGGTAGGTGTATCTATTCTCAGAAAGCTAAAGCATCTTTCAGTGGATCATCAGAGCCACACACAGTGGATTCCCTCCCATGTCGACCTTGAGGGGAATGAAATGGCAGATGCATTGGCCAAAGCGGGTGCTAGTGAGGTATTGGTTCCACTTGAGACCCTTACCTAAGCAGAGATTTACTCTCAAGCTAAGTTAAAAGGAAAAACAATTTGGTCTACTCCCCCAGTGCACCTGTGTTATCGGGGCTATCGACCTGGCGGTACTTTGACATTTAATTGTGACAGGCAGAGACAAACTGCAATCACCCGTTTGCTCAGTGGACACCTCAGAACTAAGATGGTTTGAAAGCTTTCGACACATGCACCAAATGCTCCTCACTGAGCAGGCTTCACTATCTCACAACTTCGCGTGCCTGGTGCTCAGATGTCCGGATCTCCTTGACAGTCAGTTGATGGTCTTGGACTTTCTTCGGGTATTTGGATTCATGGACCTAATCTAGCCCCGCTGAACTTTGGGGATAGACTAAGAAGAAAAAGAATAAAAGATTGGCTTGTCACTCTACGATAATTTTGTTCACGCTCTGGACTAATTACACCGGGACCTATAGTTTAATGTGGATACCGAAACACTCACAAACATCCATGCCACCGCCAGGATTTGAACCTGAATCACCAAAGGCAGGAGCGCTAAACAATTGGTCATCAGGCTGCAAGAATCAAAGAAAAAAAACAACAACTTAAAGTAACGATAAATTAGCAATTAACTGTAATAATGATCAAAATTACTCTAGCAAATATGAAGATTAGAAATGGTTAGAAAACGGATGTCTCTTTTCTTTTAAATAAAGTTCTCACGTTTACATCTTCATACCAGTTTACGCTATCATTATCTAAAACATAAGCGTACTTGTAACCTTAGAACATAACATTTTAATAAAATTATGACATCAAAAACGCTCTTCAATAAAATTCTTTGTTACTTTCTTGCCATGAAAATGAAAACCAATTTGAGTGGCGTAAGATACATAAGAAAAACAAGTGCGAATATTATGCGGATTATGCACGTTTTTTTATTTATTAAAGTTGTAAAAAACCCCACAAGCTATATGGCGCTTCACTTTATAGGAAAAAAATTACGGTGCAGTTAATAAGAAGATTTTTAATGGAATGTGAAGCAGAAATGTCATGTGTAACTGCTGGCATTTAATAACGTAATTAACCACAGGTCAGTGAGAAATACACCTTAAATCAAAAGTACATTTAATAATTAAACGTTTTACAATACGTTCTGCCCGACTAATAGCTCAGTGGCAAAGTTCGTCGCTGGTATACATGTTCAATCTGCGCAATATTCGCTGTTGAGTTCAATCCGCTGCCGGTTTCGTTGAAGACACTGTTTAAAAAACGAGTAGACTCGATGATGTTTGTGATGTTCAGCATCTTGCTCCGTTAGACGGTCTACCTGGTGGCTAATTGGATAGAACTCTTTCAAATAATTCATTTGGTAAAATTGGCAATCTCATATGATGCATTTATGATTTTGGTTCTTCTGAACAACAATCTGAGATTTGGAAGAAACTGGTGGTTACAATTAATTGTCTGTGGCTCATCGATAATCTCATTTTCTATTATTTATGGGAGGATCTGACCAGGGGCCAGGATGATTAGGAGATATGTTACTTTACTTTATCCAACACATCACTCCTGTGATCTGTGGCCTGATGGCCAATTGGCTGCCGTTCTGGCCTTTGGCACCACAGGCTACAGATTCGAATCCTGGACTTTAATTACAATCACCCTGTATATTAACGCGAAATTACATATCTTTAACAGGAATTTACAATGCATGCTTTTTTGCAGCTGCTTATACTATTCAGAAGATAAATTCTTTTAATGCAAGTTATACTTGTTTTTTTTTAATTACATTAATTTCATATTAATCGATAAATTGTCAATTAAGCCATAAACAGATTTTATATTTATTTACCGTATTAAAATAATTTATATTCACGAATAAACATACTGCAAAATGAAAAAAAATGAAGGATACCGAAGAAGTTCTACACAGGAAAGTACTTTTGCGAGATTCATCGAGAATATAATAAAGCATCAAGTCAAAAGTGCTTACATAAAAATGTACAAATCTCAAGACTCGAATCAGTGGTGATGCGGTACGAAAATAAAGCACTATCTATGTGCTTATGCTGACATAAGTCGTAAAATTATTACAGGATTTTCTCGAAAATAGCTCCTATTTATCACTAATTTCTTCTAAAGATCTTCTACAGTGTGTTTTGGCATCGTGCTTCACTGATGTAGGTCACAAATTGCTCATCGACGAGTGATTTGGCAATGAAAATTATACCCTGGAAGTAATTTTTAGGATAACAACACCGCATTTACTTTTCGCTTGCAAGAGAACCCCACCTGGGAACTTTTATCCTACCAGAAAATCTTGCTATCAATGCGTGACTTTCTAAATCATACAGAGCACATTCTAAAGGAATAGAAAGCTGAGACAAACATCTCGGTTCCTTTTCGTACTAGAGTTGGCGCTGTATCACCCTTTGGCTTCTTTTTATTAACTCATTTGTTTAGAAAATCGTAAACATGTTACAAAGCGATTCTAAAAATTTCGATAAAGGCCCGAAATTATCAAGTTAAACATTTAATTAACTATGCGTTTACTAAAAATTAATAGATACAAAAAAAAGTGGCATTTTTTTATAATTCTAATCTTTTCGTATGGAATATAATAAAACATGAACTTTAGTAATGTTTTATTATATTCCGTATCAAAAAGGATATTTATAAGGATTATATTTATATAAGGATTATAATCATTTATATGAGGATTATATAAAGGACTATATTTAATATTCCATAATTAAATGAAAATATTATTTTTTTAATCATTTTTTGGAGGGGAGGATAATACGCAAGAAAATTTATCCATAGAATATAAATGGAAAACATTTAAGAAAATTAAATTTACACCTATTTACAGCTAAAAAATGAACTTTTTTTTTATTGAAATAATTTCTATGGTGTTTGACTTATTTCTCCCTTCGAGTTAATAGTAAAAAGTAGTAATAGCCAATAGTATTATAATAATAATAGCCAATAGCAACATAATAATAATAGCCAATAGTGCAGAGTAGTAATAGTCAATAGTAATATACTTACATAGCCAATAGTAATATACTAACATAGTATAGAGCAGTAATAGCCAATAGTAATATACTAACATAGCCAATAGTGTAGAGCAGTAATAGTCAATAGTAATATACTAACATAGCCAATAGTGTAGAGTAGTAATAGCGAATAATAATATAATAATAGCCAATAGTACAGAGCAGTAATATCCGATAGTACAGAGTAGTAATAGTCAATAGAGATATAATAATTATAGCCAATAGTATAGAGTAGTAATATCCAATAGTATAGAGTAGTAATATCCGATAATATAGAGCAGTATTAGCCAGTAGTAATATAATAATAATAGCCAATAATATATACATAATATTAATTCTAAATGAGTGCAGTATTTTCCAAAGCAATATTAGCTCATTCTTCTATATACTTTCTTGCTATTTCGCAAGCAAACAAAGTATGACCCCTCCCGTAAAAATGAATAGCAGAGTGGCCATGAAAGTGACCAGCTATCACGTCACACTTGACAAGGGAGAGTGCCGAATGTAAAGTCCCTTGAGAATCAGGTTTGACCCAAACTAGCAAATCCCAATATGTGCTCTGTTATATTATTACTTTACATTTAAAACACATTTTCACGATTGCCTTGTTTCTGAAAGTGATGTTCGTCAAGTTGCGGTTGCAGCGGATTTGAATCTGAGCCGTCCTGATCGGTTTGGTTTGCCGCTGTACGGTCATCTTGTGCCCAAGAGAGCTGAACAGACCGGGACCTAAAGTTTAACGTGGATTCCGAACCACACAAACATCCATGCAACCGCCAAAGGGGATTCAAACTTGAATCCTGTGGTACCAAAGGCCAGATTGCTAGGCATTTGGCCTCTAGGCCGCTTAGCTGTCCTGAAGTCTAGCTGCGAACATTACCACCGGAAGCTGCGAATGTACGCATTTTAAAAACAAATGCTGTATCCGGAATTTTGGACATATAGTTAAATGAAAGCATCATCATTATTATTAATACATAGATATAATGTAACTTTTTTAAAATTCGTTTATAAGAGATATTATTCAATGTTTGGATACCCATTTTACAACTGTTTCATCTTATTATTTTTACAGGACGAATATTTTCCTGCATGCCTAAAAATGGATGTCTGTCTTTGTGTGCCCTTGTCCTATTTATGAACACCTTAACTGTGATAAAATTGTGTTTCCGGTAAGTCTTAAATATAATTCTACTTTAAAGAGTTTTTGAAAAAAAAATTGCAGTTTATACTTTTTTATTGTAATCTTTGAAGAGAAAAACATGCAAAAATATTTGAAAGCAAATATAAGTAACATCGACTTAATAATTAAATCATGTTTATTTATTTAGCATAAAATTATCCAGTGTTTTCTTATTTAACCACAGATTTTCTGATTGATCACTACATGTGATTTTTTTTTTTTTTTTTTTTGGAAAGTTATCAATAAATACTATAATAAATATATATATATATATATATATCATAAAAATTCCCTAGAAATATTATTAAGCAATCATCATTCAATATTTTATAAGCAGTTATTCATATTATTATTAAATCATTGCGAAATATTTATATTAATTGGAATAATCATTATATGGTTATTAATTGCAAAATTTATAAATAATTGATATCAGTTGTCAAAAGCATTACAAAATATGTATATTAATTGCAAGATACAGTAATATTATCCTAAATATGCATATCTTATTTAATTTTAAAATGTGTTTCGTTATTATTTTTGTTATAAATAAGATAAAATAATATTTTAGAGAAACAATTGTATTTCTAAGTGTCATTGTTATGAGAAATGCACATGCCAAGATATGTAAGGATGTTCAATCTGCAATGCATGAACTGTGCACTGCAAGAGTCCTTTCTCGGAGTTCATAAATACTGCTTGAAGGGCTACATGTTTCTAATACATAGTTTTCGAGAAAAGTGAGGATAAAAAATATGACGACTTACGTCCACGAAAACGTACATCTTTTATGGGAATGTTGTGTCATGGGAAGTGTTTTAACTGCTAATGGCATGGTATTTGAAGAGTAAGTTGCTCAAAAGAATTGTCATGCATAACAAAGAAAGAATGCGCGCTCTTCACAACATCTAACTACACTCTATACAACAGCCCCACAGACATATCAACAATTGAGCAACCATACCAACAATTAAGCTCCATTTTATAATAATTGGAATTCGATTCATCAATTCCTTTCAATTTCCCAATAAAAAATTCTAAAGGTGTCCCATTTAGAAATCGTCGTGGCAACGCAATGAAAACCTGTAGTCAAATCTGCCGATGTCACTGGCTCTGAATTATAGCATGATGACTAACGAGAGATATATTTCATGACAGTTTGTAATGCATTGCCACTACACTGGCTTTGGATAAATCATATATATATTCAATACTCCTGAAAGGAATCCGTTATAACTGTAGATTAAACACCCATAGCTCCTAATGATGGCTGTTCAATTGTATTACAGACAAGTACTTATCGTCATTTACTTCAAATCCCAGTATAGGAAAGTTTCAAAGGTGTCAAATCTAGTGATCGGGACAGCAACACAACAGTAAAATGTTATCAAATCTACCGATAACGATGACATCTGGGTGGCGGCATCATCCGTAACAAGAATATATGTTCTCACACAGTTGAAATACACTACCATTATACTGCCATTGATAAAGCATACATTTTAATATTCATAGCATATTGACAGTATATGATTGCACGTTGATTCATATTCAAACATATAAATATAATATATTATTGCATATTGATAATACACGTAGAGTAGAGTATCAATATACGATGATTACCAGCAGTTTCAAACAACGCGAGCCCGTTGTTGGTTGTTCAATTGCATAACAGACAAGCATCTATTGTCAATTCATTTCTTTAGATGTTCTCATAAGAAAGTTCCAATGGGTTACAAAATATTATGAGATAACGATGAAAATGGAAGAGGATATCTGTTACCAATCCTACTGAATGGCATTGGCAACTGGATGACGGCGTTGTGAATAACGAAAGATATATTCCCTTTCCCATTTATTACGCCGCCCTGTTTGAATCCGTCTGAATTGACCACTTGCCAGTTTTCACACAATTGGTGATCAAGTAACCCTAAGTTTCTGTTCACTATTAAAAATTTGTAGATATCAATTTATGAAAAATAAGCAGCATTTCAATGAGCAAATTTCTCTAAATGTAACACAAATTTATGAATAAAAATATTATACTTCAGTATCTCGCTCGATTAAATTTTTACTTAGTCTGCAATATGCTTCATGAAAATGCTTGGGTACAGATACAATCATAAGATATAAAAAGTAATGCAAAATATTTTATCCTTATTGCAGTTTAAGTTTTATATAAATTTTTATTTTTCTTCATCTCCTTTTGTCGATTTGACGGTTATATTTTTCTTATATTATTCGTTTTATAAGCTTTTTCAGGAAAAATTGTCAAACTATTAAAACACACGACGCATCATAAATGTGTAAAACAAATTCACTGTTCACGGAAATAGAAATTTAAATATCTCAGACTTGATAAAAGTCAAATATCGTTTTTTCTTCCTTTTAGCCATTTTTGATAAAAACTTTTGTCTCTGAATCAGACGCAAATAAAGTAAAACTAATTTTATGTTTGAAATGAATTCTTTTGCGTTTATTTTACTTTTAAGCTTTGCAGTGCCTAATACTTTATGATTCAAAAATTAGAATGCAGTTTTTCTTTTCTTGGTAGTATTTCAAAATATGTAAATTGGAGTGTAATTTACTAATTTTCAGAAGCTATTTTCCATATAAGATAGTACTGGTGCTGCAGGTTTCGGGTTCGAGTCATAGCGGTACATGGATGTTTTTTGTGGTTCAGAATCCACTTTACACAGTAGGTCCCGGTCAAATATGGCATTGGGCGTAGAGTTGACAACTCTACGCCCGGAAAAAAAAAACTTTCATATGTTTCTGAAAACTTCATATGTTTCGAATCTGCCAGTAGGCAGGCAGCCTTGGTCCACCATGAGGCTGTTGCGCCACTGCTGATGATGATTTTAAATAGAAAAATCGATATTTAATCGAATAAATAGCTTTTGAAAATTTTGATATAATCGTAAATCGATATTTTTCATTATCTTTTCATTCTAGGAAAAAATTATTTAATAATATTTTTCTAAAAAATATTTCTTCTCATTCATTTGTAAAATTATTCCAAAATTTTAATGCATTAACAAAGTTTTCGTAATTCTTTCTAAATATTTTTAAAATAATATAATAGTGAAACCGTAAAGGCCTTGAGTTAATAACCGTTAATTATAGAACAAACACAAGAAAGAAATGAATTATAAAGCAGAGGGAAAACTGCATGTTATTTATAAATTGACACATAAATATAGGAGAATAACAATCATAAATTTGAATATCTTAAAACTCTAATTCAAACATTTTAAAATCTGACTCATATGACGTTATTGATTATTTTGTGTCACAACACATTTTTGAACAAGACAATTTATATCATATATTGATTTACGTTTCAGAGGTTATTGTGGTTTGAGTTTCATATAGATGTTACAGTTTCTTTTTAAATATTTAAAGGACACCATAGGGTTCTTATAATTGTTTTTATTTTCAATTTTGATAACATTAAACACATTAATATTAAAAAGGATTAAGAACATATTAAGAGATTGCATTACTAAGAAAATTGCCTTAATGACTCTTTCTGATGTTCGAATGCAAATAATACAAATAAATATTAATTTAAATAAAATTATTTGGAAATTTCGGATCTCTTATCAGTAAAGAAGTACAGGATGATTATAATTAATGTTCCACTTTCAAAACACTCGTCACAATGAGTTTAAATTTGAACATAACATACATGAAGTACAACATGAAAACGGCATATATAAACAGTACGGCATTGAAAAAGTTCCAAAGTGTATTAATAGATGGCGCTGTAAGCGGCATAAAGAAAGCGAATTTAACTGCCAGTGATAGTTTGGATCGAAATGACAACGTATTTGGCATGAGTAGCACATTCAATCAACTGAATAAAATGACTGAATGAATGAATGAATCTGAATAAAAATTACTTCCAAGTCATTCAAAAGTTGTGACACTGGAAAATCTCTCCACCACGGCAAAGTCATATCATATTGGAAGGGAAACATCGGTGGAATTTTTTCTGGATGCCATGGTCATTGTGACGAGTGTTTTTTTTTTTTTTTTTTTTTTAAGCATTTTGAATGTGGGACTTTAATTATTATTACTCTGGATATCAATACTCAAATGGTATATCATATATATCAAATATAGGTAGCCACATTAATGTGACCACCACCTACTTTCGACGTCAACGTGAAATAACCAATCACAAAGGGTAGGTGGCAGCACATTATATATGATATATATATATATATATATATATATATATATATTATATATAGAGTTAGTCAATACTCATATATTGTTTTTAAAAGTATAACAACACTATAATAGCCGTTTCACTGTCTCGCTCGCTCAGTATTCGAAAACGTATGCAATTAGAAATAAAAAAATCAAAATATTAAAAAAAAAAAATGTTTTATTGGAGCTCTTTTTTGTGTCAGAGCATGTTCAGATTCGTATCTATCTTTTTTTTCTAAAGCAAAACGGCTAATGCTAAAACAGGCTGTCACAAAAATGCTCCATTAAATAAATTATTTATCATAATTTGAATTTTTTATTCAAATTACATACGTTATCGTATCCCAAGAGAAATCGTGTGAAATAGTTATTAAAGTGCCCCAATTCTTTTTAATAAACTATAGCATTTAAATTGAAAGAAAATAAATAATTTTCTACTATTTTATCTGCAGAGTAGTCAAAAATTAGGAAAAAAATATTAAAAATAATTTTTAAAATAAAAAGGAATATTTTTATTTCAACTAGATGGCGCCAAAAATACGATCTACGAATAGAAAAAAAAACATCTGACCTCTTTTCGCATCTGATAATATTTTGATATTTTGCTTCTGGTTTTGTTATTAATTTCAATTGTTTTTTTTTTAATTTTGTTTTGTTATTAATTTCAACTGTTTTTTTTTTTTTGTTTTGTTATTAATTTCAATTGTTTTTTTTTTATTATGGTTAAATTTTTTTAGTGTGATTTTTATATTAGAAAGCCGAATTTCAAAGAAAAGTTTGTTGGTAGTTTATTATTGATGTTGTCTGCTAACTTTATTCTTATACAAAGCTACCATCTAGACCTCTACTTGCTGTACGGTGTTCTTACTCTACTAGTGCCTTTGTATAATCATTATTCACCTGCATTTTCAGACTACTTCTATCTTCAACGTCAAGAAGAAAATCCCTTGTAGGAAAATTTTAAAACAACGTTGAATTTAATTTTTTATTTATAGAAACTGGATACACCAAACAAATGTTTTGAATAACTTCTGCAATATATCCATGCAGACTAAGGCTTGATAAAAAGGCATAAAAAAATATCTCCTTTTATTTCTAATGCAGTTGGTAATACAGAGACAGTTAATATATATGCCATAGGCAAGGGCTGCACTTATGTTACTCATTGTGCACTACCCAGGGGGCACGTGTAGCTTGAAGATAGGATACGAATGCGAGTAACACTAACGCCAACACTCTACGATCCTATTAGACAGGGATATATGGCTTAAAGTGTATCCCGAAGCACTAAAAACATCCATGGCACCGCCAGGACTATAACCCGAAACCTATGGCCGCTCGGCCATCAACCCCTAAAAAAGCCGAGGGCCTAGCGCTCTGGTGGTCGGTACCATTAGAACAACAAGAGTATAACTTTTTTAATACGAGTGACTTCATCATTAACTGCTGATATAAATCTGATCCTCTTCTGCGACATCAGTGACGTAATAATCAACACAATAATAATAACTCATTATGTTTCCATTTTTCACTGCAAAAAAAATGCCTGTAGTGGGTCTATATCTAAAGGGGTATATATAATTTTATATGCGGCCCGCGGAAATAGGATGCATATCCTAAGTGGCCCGAAAGATCATTTCGCTAGGCCACTCTTGGCCTAAATACTCGGATACAGTCAAATAAACTATTTTAATAATCCATCCATCAAAAAATAAAACTAATAAGCAAAATTATACTTTATTTTGTCAAAAATTAACCACCTTCTCTAACAACACCACTAAAACAAAACCATAATTTTTTTATGACTAAAATGTGCCCAACTTCGTATACATTCTTCACATTGTTTTTGAGTTTCTTTCCAAAGTGTTTCATCGTGTTATATTCTCTTTCTAGACTTTTATAAATAATAGTTATTTATGAAAGACTAGAACGAGACAGGAGTCTTTTTTTTTACGTCTACTGTTCAGAATGAGGATGAATCACTTTCAACTATTTACACAACCGATTTCATAAAAATTTATCTCTCAGATTTCCTTTGATTTAGTGGTGCATTTAATTCCATTTATTATCGGTAAAAGTATCTTTTAAGGAATCAGTAACCGTACGTATATATTGCATTGTCAATGTATTATTTTACCAAGGTAAGGCAGACTTTCATATGGATAATTTTAACGCCTTAAAAATTTAAGACAATAGTTTTAACTCTTCACCTTAGTTTGATTCCTTATTTCTAAACTATTAATGTCTGAAATTGTTTATTGATAAATATAATATTTAGCATTTATTTCAGTATTGTGAGAATTAAATAATATTAAGGTATCCAAACACATTGGCAATCAACTTCTTGAAGAATATATTAAAAATATAACTTTTTTAAAATTATTTTCAAGTTTGTCATAAATAGCATTTTTATCATAAAAAAAAAAAAAGTTAAAGGTCATATTTGGAGGTCATATATTCTTTTTAAGGAAATGTTTTTCAGCAATGCTTCCAAGCAAATGATTGACTCTTGTTAAGAATTAACTGATTTTTTGCAGTATTTATTTGCAATGATAATGTCAAAAGAAATGAGTGCACCAGATTTATCGTTTTTTTTTTTGTCTATGGCTGTCACATCAGTGGGCCTCATGTATCACTTACGTATCTCATAAACAACATAATGACAGATGACTGTGGCTTCACAGTAACTACCCCACCTTTGCATGTTTCGTGAGAGAAAACTCGAAAAACTCCCTACAGACAGCATGGCTACGATATTATCATAATCGAAAGAGCGAATCTTACAGAAAAAATATTCCATGTCTGAAGTCATGTGGATTCAAGATGGAGCTTCCCCATTGAGGATTTCTGTGAAACGTTTCTTAAGACAATAGTTTAGTAACACAATTATCTCAATCCATTTCACTTTTCCTTGATCCCCGATCTCACTCCAAGGATTTCTGGCTGTGGGGATACCCGAAATCCAAAGTGTATGCATCCTATCCGCAACCTAAATCCGATTTGAAAGATGCTATCAGACGTCAGGTTCAACAGATTCTTCTTCACCTGAAACGTGCTTTAGTGCTATCCACCATCTGCCACATGTAAAGTGTCACCATATACGGAGAAAGTCACGTTGAAAATTTGTAAAGCACGTTAAAATGTTTTGCTTTTTGCTGCTTCTCTGTCTTTATCGGTTGCCTTGATTGACTTGACTTAACTTATGTAGGTGCGTTGAGACTTATTAGATAGTTATAATTTAGATATTATTTAGATTATTTATTAAATAATATTAAATTGCTGCTGCGTTATCTCCATTTACCCAACTGTTGTGAAAATACTTGAGATAAAAGAAGTTGGCAAAGGGGAACAGTAAACTTTTATAAAAGAAATATTCTAAAACTTGAAATTCTTGATGTCATTGACGATGGTGGATTACAAATTCAATTTTAAAAGAAATAGAAAAAAAAAATTTTCTTCTAAGAAGAAATTTTTTTTTCGATTACGTTAGCCTATTTACGTTAGTTACGTTTAGTTTTACGTTAGTTATGTTTTTTTTTTTTTTACTACGTTAGTCTGTAGGTCCCGGTCTAATGTGAAAAAAATGACCGATTTTCATGCTCCAAGTATCGTTCCAACACTAATCAAAGTTTATTTCAATGGAAATCCCCAATAAAACAGGAGGTGTGCCATTTGAAATTTTCGAATTCTCTTTACTATAACCCTAACTATTAGAGTTTAATATTGTTTTCAAATAATTCTTGTGCGTATACCTCAAAATAACAAACCAAAAAAATTTCATTCATATGCAATAGATAGTATGATCCTAGCTATCATATCTTTTAGATGTCTGTATAAAATATACATCTGTGAATGGTATGATAGCTAGAGACTCATATATATCGAGATCACACTGCCCTATTTTTACAATCACTCAGCATAAAAGTTTGAATAAGTGCACATATTTCCTTCATGAGCTATTATTATATTATACATCTCTAAGGAGGCTCATGACTTCCACCTACCCCGCTGAGTGCATGGCTGGAAAATCGTGTTTTAAATCATACTAAAGTTCTTAGTTAAACATATTAAATTATATAAGAAATTAAAAATAATTTCTTATGTTATTGTGCTTTTTCTTTCAGGTTTTCATGTAATTTCTCACTTTAATTTTATGTTTACGACAATGGAATTCCCACGTCTTCATCATAAATCATATGAGACACTGAAGGATTCTGACGGAAATCTGACACCCACCAAATGTGGCAGAGCTCAGATACTGAAAAACTTGCTGACTCTTTGCACGGGCACGCTTTTTTTATTCATCGCATACGATGCTCTGACAATGCTCCAGAGTACCATGAATCGCGAGAGTGGAATCGGCGTCACATCCCAAGCCACACTATACGCCTGCTTCTGCGTTTCTGCAATACTCCTGCCCAAGTTGATCATAAGCAAATTCGGCAGCAAAACGACATCAGTGGCAGCCATGTTTGCATACCTTCCATACATTGCATCCAATTATTATCCCCATTGGAGTTTGATGATCCCTTCTTCCATTTTGCTTGGAATAGCAGGACCTTTGCTTTGGGCGTCTTATGGAGTCTATTTGAATGGCATATCTGCGCAATATTCCGATCTTTTGAAATCAAAAGAGAAAGACATAGCTCATAATATAAAATTCCCCGTGAAAGAAAAAAGAAAACATTCAAATGAAAATGTTTCTGAGCATGCATACCAATCCTCAAGCTTCACCAAAGATACAACTTCAAGCAAACATCAAACTAACGTTGATTCGACTAATGATTCAAATTGGATTATATTGGATAAAAGTACTGGAAACCAAGTCAATATCAGCAACATTCGGAAACCACCTCCTCCAGAATATCCAAGTTCGTATCCAAGAAATCCAAGTGCTGACGAATCCACTAAGCATAGCAAAATGAATGAAGCAAAAGGACTGATTTCGAATAATGACAGCAGCATTGTACTTGCATCGACAACAGCAAAATTCTTCGGATTCCATGGAATGTCCCACCTCTCCTGTCATGTCTGGAGCAGCCTCCTGTCCTATTTCATTTTAAAAACTGATATTGAGTTTGAGGATTTCAAAAATTCTAGTTGCACTTGCGGTGCTTCTTTTTGCAATGATCTTGTAACTGACTGCTTTGAATCCAACGCCGGTGATCCAAGTACCAGTGTCAGGTATATTCTGACGAGTATTTGTGTTTGTATGTGTCTGTTTTCCATACTGATTGTCGGATTATTCCTGGAGCAACTGGAGCAAGAAAAAAAGCAACTGTATTTTTCGTTCGATTTTCTTAAAGCTACTTACACCATCCTGAAAAGAAAAGAAATGCTGCTCCTTATTCCGTTGTCCGTTCATACTGGATTAGTGCAAGGATTTTATGTGGGAGATTTCAATAAGGTAAACCTAATATGAAATAATCAATATTGCACTTTCTTTCTAATATAATGTTTAATATTTGATTTCTTGAGTGATACAAAAATTTGGAACAAAAGTATGGCGAAAAAAACAAGAATAATACTTCGAAATATGATGGTCTAACTAACTGTAATAACGCACATCCCTCTATTCTAAGCTAACAGAAAGTTGAGGTAAAACGTCTCCCGCTCTTTTTGTACTAGAGTTGGCTCTGCCCATGGTTCCTTTTTCCTACCGAAACCGAACCAAACCTGAGGGGAAAAAGATCATCTACTCTGCAATTTCAACATGCAGGGTTAGTTCAAATCACCTGCTTATAAAACAAATCAATAGTTAAGAGTTTTCTTTTAAATACAGTTGATTAAATAGCTTAATCCTTAACTAGGGATTAAAAAAAAAAAAACAAAGAAACACCTTAACTAGGGATTTTTTTTATAAGCAGGTGTTAAACAGACAAGGTTTTATCTGGCGTATTACCACGACTGCAATAAGTATTAGATTTTTATGCGGAAGTATGACGTTTTAGTTGGGTGTCGAGCATCTACAATGCAGTCATAGTCAGAAGTCTGTTTAAAAATCTGACTTCCGACTCTGAAATAAAAATTATTCTTATCTTTGCAAAATTCTAGAAGTGAATGTCAAAAGTAAATGTTAAGGTAGCAATTTAATTCAACTGCATCCTTCAATACTACAAATTGTGGCAAAGATATGTTCTCCTTTACCAGGAAACCATCACCATGTTAAGAAATTTTACAACTCTTAACATAAAAAATCCAGAGGTTCATCTATGAGGATTATAAAAAGATCTTAGACTAATAATGAAAGAAGATCATATATAGGCTACATTATTTTAAAGAACAAATAAGATTTAATGCACAATATAGCATATTTGCGATTAAAATACACAAGTGGGCCTGAATGGCCAAGTGTCTTGCGCTCTGACGCTAGGTACCACAGGTTTCGGGTTCGAGTACCGGCCATGCCATGGATGTTTGTAGTAGTTCGAAGTCCATTTTAAGCAGTAGGTCCCGGTCTCATATGACTGTAGAGCATCACAGAGCCAAATCAGAACTATGGGTGCGCCATCACAACAAAAGCAGCCCCTTCCTTCAACCATGAATCCATGCGTGCCTTGGAGCTAGGTCTAGATGCTTACCAAGTGCGTTAATAACCAATAAACAACCCAACAACGTATATATATTTGCTTTTCTTAAGTTATTCTATATAACTTTGGTACCTTTTAATTAAATACTGTTATTTGTATAAGACATATATTTTGTGTAAGTAAATTTCAGATACAAGGAGGTTTTTTAAGTGAATGTAGATACTACACATTTAATGACATAAAAATAATTTATTATGCAAATAATTTTTAATAGATATACGAGTCCAATAAAAATGTCTAAATTTTTTTTCATAATTTTGTCTAAATTCACTGATAAAGATCTTATTCTTCATTGAAGCAACAGCCCCTTGGTGGGCTAAGGCAATCTGCCTACTGATTTCTAGACAGACGTTTTCTATTTACGGGGTAGGATTGTAAGAAATACGCCCAACACTCTACAGCCACATTAGACCAGGACCTACGGTTTAAAATGAATTCCGGACCATTACAAACGTCCTTTGCACCGCTGGGATTCGAACGTGTTGCTTTTGAGTGCCAGAGCGCTAGTCACTCGGCCATCAGGCCCTTTATATTGACTTCATTGTAACTACATTGTTATATTGACTTAGTACTTAAAATTGCGGCAAAAAGTCAAAAATTTGTATTAAAGAATCGACTCAGGCGTCAGGAGTTTTGGACCCAACTTCCCACACCTGCTATTATAAAAACACATTGTAGTAGTTGTAGATGCCGATCATGTTAAAAATAAACACTATGATACTAATTTAATTTCCATCTCATTTTAAAATTGTCATCGCTTTTAATTTTCTCTGCACTCACTTTCTCTAACGGGAAGATTTTTCAACTTTAATGTTTGTTTATGTTAAAAAGCAAATCTGCAGTCCCTTTTATATGCAGTAAATGCTTTTTAACCTTTCATTTTAGTTTCAACGCTTTGAGACGATCTATGTTATGCACGTTCATTGAAAATAAAACGCAGCTAAACATTTTGAAAATAAAGGAATTTATAAACAAACATATCCAAGTGTTTCTGTTTCTTCAAAAAACAGGTTACTTTTATGTACCCATTACCGCGTTTTATTTTTTATACGATGCAGTGTTTGTGCGAAGTTTTCTGGCATCTGGACTAGAAGCGACGTAATCGTTTAATAGATATCCTTCATTTTATTGCATGTTTTATGGGATAGAATCAAGGAAACAAGTACTGTTGCATTGTTACAAATTTCCACTTCCTACAAGGAAGGATTACATGTCAAATATTATGACAATATGTTTGCATTCTCAAATACAAAAAGTGCCTCCTACACTTAACCATGCTTATATGAAGTTAAAGCATTGCATATTTACCACAGAATATGTTTTATAACTGTATCAATTTTTGAATAGATTAGACTTCATTTAAAAGCGAGACGCTATATTCAGCAACGTATTGTAATTGATTGCAGAGCTATTACCAATTTTTAAAAAAAAATTTTGTAAAAATATAAATTATAAATTATCATAATTTTTAATTTTATTTATTTTTTATATAATTTTTTTTTTTATAATTTTATATTTTTTAATTTCATTTTTTTATTTATAATTTTAATTATTTTTAATTTTATAATTATTTTCTTATAACTTTTGAGATAATTTATAATTTTAATATAATTTATATTTTTTTTAATTATAATTTTATATATATATTTTTTTTTATAATTTTTATAATTTTTTTATAATTACGAAAACAAACTCGTGAAATTTTTAAAATAATTTAATTAAAAATACCTTTCTGTTTATAATCATAATAAACTATTTGTTCCATATTAATTTGTTGTTAAATGAAATAAAATAATTTATTAGGAAAGCAGATTTTAAGTAAAAATACTAAAGTTATGCAAATTATTCTTATAAATTACAAAATTATTTGTACATAATATCACAGCCCCGATTTCCCATCTAGTATGGTAAGGTATGTTCAGACAACTTGGAAACACATAGAAATGCTGTATCAGAAATGCTTACCAGACGCAACAGGTATTGGACAGGTTTGGTTTGTCACTCTACGTTTATTTTAAGCTATCTGGACAGGGACCTACAACTTACCGTGGATTCCTAACCACTAACAAGCATACTTGACACCGTCAGGATTCGAATCTGAAGTCTATGGTACCAAGGACCAGGGCGTTGGACAGGCGCAAGAATTCAAGCATTCATGTAGAATTTTTTTTTTCACAAATTTCAGACTTAACGCAGCGGTAGTAGTCCCGGTGGTTCCATGAATGTTTGTAGTGCTTCAGAATCTTCTTTAACCCGTAGATTCCGGTCTCATTTGACTGTAGAGCATCACGTAGTCCAATCAAACTTCTCACCCACATCCTTCCCAAACTGTAAAGGAACAACTGAGCTCTAGACACAGTGATGTGATGTAGAGTAGTAGTAGTAGTATGATTGATTGATTAGGGGCCTAACGGCAGAGTGGCTAGCTCTCGAGTACCTCGTACCACAGGTTTCGGATTCGAGTCTCGGCCGTGACATGGACGTTTGTAGAGGATAGGAATCCACTTTAACTTGTAGGTCCCGGTCTCAGTTGACCGTAGAGCGACGCGGAGTCCAATCAAACTCCCACATCATTCCTAAACTGTAAAAAGGGGCAACTCTGCTCAAGGTATAATGTGTGGTGTAGTAGCATGACTGATTGATTGTACAAACACAGAATTTGCGGATAAGCATCTGGCTTGGAAAGTTGGTGTGCTTGAACTATAGCGCATCATGCCAGTATATATTACACGATGTATAAAACGTATTGTATACTTGTTTTTTTATTCATCAGGTAGATAGTAGATAATTTAACACATTTCATCTCACGTCTCAGAGGATGAATTTAAGTTTTGGTATGAGATTTCATAATTCTGGAACTGTTTCTTAGCTTTTCATGCTGTTTTATAGATTTATTAATTTTCAAGCACATATCTAGTAGCACAATATTTATTTTTTAATATTACCCAGGTATAGTATTTGTAATTTTTGCAACAAGATAACTACATTACATCTAATCGACTTCTTTAAAAAATTTTGAATTAAAAAATTTTGAAAAATTATCTGACCTTTCAAATATGAATGAAAATGTGAAATTAAACAAAAAAATAATTATGTTAATTCAATATTTTAAATTAAATATAAAATAAACTTAGAACTGGTTTAATAACAATAATAATAGTACTACTCTCAATATTTTATAAGCAATACATTCTGGTTTAAATTAAAACTATTTTAATAAATATTATATTTAAATATATTTAAATATTCCTAAATTAAAATATATTTAAATATTCCTAAATTGAAATATAAAAATATATTTAAATATTCCAATTTATATTAAAAATATTTTATTCCAATTTATATTAAAAGTTTAAATATTTCAGATTTAATTGTTTAGTATTTTAATTTAATAAATCAAGATTTTATTTAAATAAATAAGCATGTTTTATATTAAGGAAAACAAGAAAAATAATAGTCCCTTTTTTACTCATTTTTAAAATAAATCTCTTGAATAAAATTTCTATGGAGAGAGTGACGATAAAATATTTTTACTTTTCTTATGCTATTTCCTTTTCTCTTGCAGTCTTACATCGCATGCGCTTGGGGCACGTACCACGTGGGACTCGTGGCTTTATGCTACGGAATATTGTGCGGTGTGTCATCTGTGTTGGCGGGAGTCCTGGTGAGAATTATTGGAAGAAGGCTGGTTCTGACATGTGCTGCCGTTGTAAATATCATTTCCATTGCTTATTTATTTATGTGGATTCCTGATCCCAGATATCCGAAAATGTTTTTCTTTGCTGCTGGATTGTGGGGCATTCACGTGGGGATTGTCTGGTCTCAGTTGAGAGGTAATCACTTTTTTTATCTTAACAAAATCACGACAAATTATGCAATAAAATATATTTCATCAATATATGCCTTCAGACTAGTGTTCAGTAAATTTACTTGGAATTCATTACTTTTATTACATTACTTATATACGTCAAAGTAGAAAAGTTTGAAAAAGATTTTTCAAGAGAAATCAGTAAACCGATCGTTTTTAAGTATATTATAGTATAGTTAAAAAAAAAGCAAAGTATAGTAGTTTAAAAGTAAAGTATAGTATTTTTTTTTTTTCATTTTCCCTTTCTTTAAATGGGAAAATATTGATTACGCACGCACATTCATCTCTTTTCTCACCTTTACGCATTCTCGTAAATCATTTCAATTTCATCTCTTTCTTCAAGCACTCGCTTCATGCATTCTCATCTCTTAATTCATTCTCATTTTTATGTACTCTCGTCTCTTATATCATTCTTAACTCTTACTTTACGCACTCTTGTCTCTCTCTTACTTCGATTTCGTCTCTTTCCTCAAGTACTCTTTAATCTCATCTAACTTCACACACTGCAGTCTCTTTCTTTAAGTCACTTGTTTTCAGTCTCATCTATCTCTTCACGCATTTCATCTATCTCTATCTCATTTCTTATTTCACATACTTTAGAGTCTCTTTATTCATACATTCTGGTCTCTTAATTATTTCATCTTATTTCATTCTGAACTCTTATTTCACGCACTATATACTTTATACACTCATTTCATATCATCTTTTACAATCTCTTGCATCTCTCTCATCTTTTACAATTTCTCGCATCTCTTTCATCTCATCTTTTACAATCGCGCAATTAAATTTTTAACTCTTACTTTACTCGCTATATATATATATATATATATATATTTATTATTTAATTAAATAATTAAAAATTAAATTTATCTTTTAATTTAACTTTTAAATTTAACTTTTTTAATTTAAATTTAACTTTAAAATTTATCTTTTGTGTGAAATATATTCTCGTCTCTTAATTAAATCTCGTCTCTGCGCACTTTCGTCATTTATTTCCTCGTGCACTTTCTTTAATTATTTCAATATTAACTCTTACTTTACACACACTTGTCTCTTTTTTTTTTCAATTATGTCTCTTTCTTCATATAGTCTCCTCTCATTTCATTCGCAATTATCTTCATGCACTCTTGTCTCTTTTTTCCCTCACTCTGTCACTCTCTTATTTCAATTTTATCTCTCTTCACTCACTCTCCATCTTATTTCAATCTTGTCTTTCTTCACGTACTCTCTCTCTCTCTTATTTCAATCCTATCTCTCTTTTCATTCTCCTTCGATTTCAGTTTGGTTTTCCTTCACGCACTTATTTCAATCTTATTTCCCTTTTCACTCAATCTTATCTATCTCTTCACGCACTTTCTCTGTCTTATTTCAATCTTGTCTTTCTTCACGCACTCTCGTCTCAATTTCGTCTCTTCGTTCATGCTCTCTCTGTCTCTCTTGTTTCAACTCATCTCTCTCTGCGCATTCTACTGACTTATTTTCACTCATATCTCTCTTCAAGCACTCTCGTTTCTTACTCTCTTTCCTATTTCAATCTTGACTTTCTTCATGCCCTCTCGTCTGTAATTTAATTTTTTGTCTCTTTCTTTACGCCTTCTCTCTCTCTCATTTCAATTTCTTATGTTACTTCTCACAATGTGTTAGCCATTCATTATTACTTCTAATTTTAGAATAATTGTGTATATTTATCCAGATAATGATTTTCTCCATGTATTAATTAATTATTTTAATTTTAATACAAATTCCCTGCATGCTGTTCTTTTAATGTACTAAACTTTTCTTTAATATTTTTTTTCAGCATTTTATGGCGTTCTGTTTCAAGAAGACGAAGAAGCCGCCTTCTCGGCTTTTCACATGTGGTCCGCACTTGGGTCCTGCATAGCGTTTGGATACAGCAATTTCTTTTGCATCTCTCTTAAGTTATACATCATACTGGCTGTGACCGTGCTCGGATTTGCAGGATATTACATTGTAGAAATGACTCATTGTAAAAATAAAACCATTGATTGAATTTTAACTTACAAATTTATTCTTTATATTTGTATTGCACACAAAATATCTTCAAATATATTTTTAAAAATGTCTTCCATATTGTTTAAGACTTCCTATGCACTAGCAATTAAAATTAAAGGATTAAAAGGATTAAATAGTTCAAATACCTATTTTTTTTTTTTATTTCAAATTAAATCTAATTATTAGTTGACTCAATAACTGCCACACATTTCAGTCTCACGCATTTCCAACTAAAATGTTTATCAGAATATTCCTTTTTACTTGCAATCCTATGACGGCTGTTTTCCAGTCTCACTAACCAGGGCCTGAAAGTTCGAGTGTCTAGTACTCTGGCGCTCTGTACCACAAGTACCGGCGGTGCCATGGATGTTTGTAGTCGCTCGGAATCCACTTTAAGCCATAATTATCGATCTCATATGACAATAAGAACATCATGGAGTCCAGTCAGACTTCCCTTACTCCCATCCTTCCTAAACTGTATAGGGTCAACTCAACTCTATGCATAGTGATGTGGTGTGGTGTATTCGTAGTAGTCTCACTATTAAAACATTCCATTTCTAGCGTCATGATATTTATTACGCTTACATCAACAAAAAAGGAAAGAAATATACAAAGTTTGACGAACAGTAACCTAAATAATCCCATTACACATGAACTAGCCCGAACGTGTATATGTGTTACCTTCCCACAGATGAGGTGCTAAATAATTTCGTCACCTTCAAAAGAAAGGCTTAAATCTATTTACTTACCACAACTAAATAATCACCCGTGCGTAAGGCGTCATTAAAAACAATATGATTCATTTTCTTAACTAAAATTTTCCTTCCAAAATTGCCCCTTTCGCGGAGGCCTAACAAGCTGGATTTTTATCAAAGAAGTTCAGTTCAAAATAGTCCAGCCTACTGAACCAAATTCCAAAGTTCTCATATAAAAAGGATGCAGATGATATAACAGTAGGGTGACAGTTACCTCTATTTTTATTCGAATAGAAAGGAAAAGGATACGAATCTTTCACAATTTATCCGTTCAGATTAAGTCATTATGAAAATCTGAAGGTACTCACCACAAATTGAGTAACATCAGGTATTTATCGTAATATACTATCTATAATCCACGCATTATATTCTTTAAAAAAAAAGTTTAAAATTTCGAGGTGCTGATAATGGGCAGAAGCGTATAAATGTTGGTCAGCTGTTTTATAAGAATCTGTTTTACAAAAGAGCCACTTAAAAATGCTTTTTGCCACTAAAATTTGAAAAAAATTAGAAGTAAAAAAAAAAAAAAAGGATGAAGAAATAAACACAACAGTTGGGGACCTCGAAAAACAAAAACAGGACTTATACAAAATATATATATATATCATGCATCAGTGGTGTCATCGGCGCGTATCAGCTTCATGCACTAGCAGATCGGTGGTATCAGCTACAGGATGAAAGATGCAGAGAAGAAATTGTAGATAATAAATAATAATTCTTTCCATTTAGCTAAATCTCTAATTAATTGTAGTCAAATTTTCATCTGACAAATTGAAACACAACTAATCAAAAGTTTTTGTTTCTACCACAAGTTTTAAGTGTACCCCTTATTTTTGATCTACTTTCTTAAATTAATAATACAATTCTTATATATAACTACATCATCAAATATATCTTTTAAAAACGAAAAATATTTTGTTACTTTTAAGCCACGAATATAAGACTGAAGAAGTATTCATTAATATATCTGCAATTTTAGACATCAAAAGAATTTGTTTCATTTTTAAGAATTTGTTACATTTAGTCTGATTGTTAGAATTTGTTTCCTCTTTTTGAAGGCTTTTGTCACAGTTAAATATCTGATTTTGCAAATAATTTCAAAAGGAAAATTTCAATAAGTTTTCATGGATTCAAAATCCATTTAACATGAGTGCTTCAATTGAATTTAATTCTGTATAGAAGAAGAGAATCTAATCGACATACCTTGCGACAAGAGTATGGAAGCACCATCTGGCAGCAAGGAATTGATCGAATTTTAGATTTCAAAGAAAGATGAATATTCCTTCTAAGTGGTGAAGCTCAGCAGATTTAATTTCATATTCGAGTCGTATTTGTGAGAAGACTTGGATTTGTGATGAAGAGCAACAAACAAACAATAATCAATATCTAAAAGGAAATTAGATTGTATGTGACCAGTTTGGTTCCACGATTTAAGAAATTTTGCAGTGATTTGCTTCCTCAGCAATTCCATTCATTAGTAAATTAATGTTAATAAAATTTTAAAAAATAAATGAACGAATATGTCGAATAATGCAGTAACACGAGTTTTATATATTTTTATCTCTTATGATTAATTATACTTTTATTTAGGATAGGGCGCCGTGGGAATAACTGAGATTCGAGAAAATTTGGGAATCACTGAATTACGCAATATGTTTGAAATTTTTATAGTAAAAACTTGACAATACAAATATCGTCCTTCTTATTTTTAATAGAAACAATTATAATGTAATCTGTTATTTATATATGTTATCTCAGATGAAATTAATAATAGTACAATTTATTGGATGTACTCATATCATATTGATTTTTTCCTTTCGACAGTTATTGCCTTGATATAAATCTATAAAACCCTTCGGTTTTGGGGTAAACGCGCTTAACTCGGCTTCTAGATAGTCCTTTAGATCAGGGCCAACCAGCGGCTCGCCTTGACTATTTTTCCGGCCCGCGAAATTTATCAGACTTTTATAAAATATATTTATTTGATAATGGCCTAAATAGTGAAAAAGCCAATGTATTAAAAAATACATTACGTGTGCATCCCTATATTCAAACATTTAATTTATAATTACTGCAAACAGGAAATAATGATATTTTTTTAAGAATAACTTGATAAATTGATTATTTCAATGTGAAAACTACAATATTACTACTTTAATAGTAGTAACTACTTTATAATCAAGTCGAATTAAACTAAATTCTGTTTGAATTAAGTACGATAAAGCATTACGTACCAAAGTTGCAATATTTGAAATCATTCCTTTGTTATTTAGAAAAAATACATTTTTAACTTCAATTAATTAAATTTATGATTGTTTTAAATATAAGAATGCACCTTTCTTAAAGAGACAATTCACTATTTACAGATAAAAAGAAATCAACAAGAATTGTTTCAATTTTTTAATAAATTGAAAGAAAGTTGTAACAATAAGTAAAAAAATGTAAATAAGATTATTATTGAAATGGAATCATTTAGGAATTGCAAATTGAACACATTGTATGCTCTTAGCTTGCAATTAGTGTAATCACAAAGCTCATCATCAACAATGGGATCACTTACCATCAGTTAATTAACTAAGAATATGTGAACAGAGTGCAGATGGGAATTTATCCAAATGGTTTCAATGTTTACAATAACACAATAGATCTCCTTTAACACAGAATTCCAATTTTGGATAAGTGAAGTACTGTCGTAGTAATTTGCAGTGGATCTTCGTAATTAATTCCACTGCTTGTAGAATACAGATTTAGTACATAAAACTCTCAAACATTATATTATATCCGATTATTTTCACACATAGGAAAAAACAAATAAAACAGTAATACGATGTAGGATATATTTAATAAATAATATATATTTACAGGAGGATTATAATTAAAGTCCCACTTTCAAAATGCTGTAAAAAAAGAACCACTCTTCACGATGAGTTCAAATTTGAACTCAAGATATTTGAAGAATGGAGTAACGGTGTAGCATCAAAAAAAGTTCAAAAACAGTTCCACCAATTTTTCAAATTCCAATTGCTTTCGTAGCTCTCTAATCACAGCGTCACAACTGTTGAAGGTCTTGGAAGTCATTTCTTTCCGTCAAAAGAACATTGAACACTACAATGGGTTTAATGTGCAAATCATACCAAATACGTTGTCATTTCGATTCAAAACATCACTGGCAGCCGCATTCACTTTCTTTAAGCCGCTTACAGCGCCCTCTATCAAAACACATTGGAACCCTTCTTTGATACCTCACCGTTTCCCCTTCTTCAAGATCCTTCTGTTCAAATTTGAACTCATTGTGATAAATTGTTTTTTTGACAGCATTTTGAAAGTGGTACTATAATCGCCCTGTATATTAACGCAATATTCCATATTTTTAACAGTGAATTACAATGTGTGTTTTTCTTTTTTGCAACTGCATATACAATACAGAAGATAATATATATATATATATATATATATATATATATATGTTGATGATGAGCTTTGTGATTATTTATTATTGTTGTGATTGAAAACAATGTTATAATTATTTTTTGATCCAATTATTTCTTTTAAACGAAAGTTTCCTTAAAAAGGTTTTCAATGAAAATTTGTCAGACTTTAATTTTCATATCGAAATTAAAATAACCTATCAGATAATGTCAATCACAAAAAAAATTGTTCATCGGTGTAATTAAGGCTCAACAATATATAGTTAAAAGTCGGATAATTTGCAGGAATATGCTCAATATATATACATATGTATATATATATATATATATATATACTATATATATATATGATGAATTTTTTTTTTTGAATTGGTCGCTGGATGGTTTTGATTCACAATTGACCAGGCAGGTGGCAACTGTATTCGATATATCTTTATGTATGTACATATATATATATATATATATATATATATAATTCTTCTGTACATGTGTTTGTCACTAAACTAATTCTGAACGCCGGGACCAATTTTGATGAAATTTTTGTGTGTGTTTGACAAAACAGGGAGAATGTTTTTATGCTACCCCCGTGATAAAAAAATTATATTTCTTCCATGAAAGTAAAAATTGTAAAAAAAATTTATCTTTCGATTTAAAATTTTCTTTTATTTTTTTTTATCTTTTATTTTTCGAATAGTATGACGATGAGGTAAATTAAATATCTTCCCTCAATTCAAATGTTTAGTGTTCCATTTTGAGAGAAACCAGCGATAATCGCAAACCACCCTTTATTCAGACTTTCTTTACATTGTCGAAACTCCATTTGCATACTTCCTTTTCATAGTCATGGGACGCTTTCGTTTGAGGCTGTTTTGATAAATTCGTGCTTTATCCAGCATCACAATGGTTGTTTATATCCTGCCACACAGTTCTCCTACGGGAATTTCTGTATCCATTAACACGTCTCTGCAAAAACAAGTGAATGTTATGCTGTTTTTTAGTATTTTCAAGATATCTGTTTACTATTTTATTTATTGCTGCTATGGATATCTTGAAAAACTTTGACTTCAGCTTCGATGCATTTTTTTTTTGTTGTTGTTGTCAAACTCTTCACTTGAGAAACATTAGAATCAATAAATATGTTGAGGGTTATTCATTGAGGTGTCTTCTTTCCATGGAAGTTATTGAATGGCGCTTTCTTTATTTTCTTTCAATAATATTTCAGTTTTTAACGTTTTATGCAATGCTTTTTACGGTTCTTATGAATAGGGTTGCTTATCTTTAGAAAGAGAAAAAACTCATCCTTTGATCTGGAGCTTATTTATTTGCGATATTTTGAAAGCGGAATGAAATAAAAGGCAGCAGATAATATTTCTTATTTCAAAGTATACACATCTGCAAAAATTTAATGCCATTTTTTTCTGTCTACTATAGAAATAATTTTAAAAATACTTAATATTCTCTGAAATATCTAGTTTAAAGTATGTAAATAAATCAATATTATTTCTAAATATTTAATGCATATGAGAGCAGTGTTATGTGAGATTTTATATTTGATTGTTTAACTGCCATTTTTAAAATTTTTCTTTCTTTTTAACTTTTTTTCGCATCAAATTAATTGAAAATTCTGCATTTTTATCTGTAGTTTAACTTATTTGTACCTTATTTCGATCTATTTTTAACAGTGCTTCAAAAGTTTCGTAATATCAGACTTTTATGTCTCATCTTTTTACAATTTGCAACTTAAATTATTATTGCAGTTATTACAAGTTGCATATTTTAGTTTGATATGAATTTATCAGACATTTAGTAAGGTTTAGTTAAAATATTATAAATATTTTTTTTCAAACACTTTACAGTCTTAGGTAACTCCTGTTTTTAAGTCGATAAAGGAAGTTTGTAACTGTGGTTCCACCTGCCCAACCCTGTTTCCTCCTACGCACTGCAAGAAATCGCCAATAAGCTACGATACTCACGCCAGAGAGGACTTATGGCAAAACAAGCCCTGCAATTAGTTATCAGCTCTTATCCCGAGTACTGCCTCAGACGCATTCAGTATACAGTCTCTCACCCCTAGAGAAGATCTAGTAAGCACCCTCCTGTGCATCCATTGGCCTACAGACTCTCATCCAGAGAGGAAGTCTACTTCGCTATCCAGCGTGTACCCAAGTAACTTTATTCACAGCTTAGCAGTGGAATCCTTCCACTTAAATATAAGTATATATCTTTAAAGGTGTTACTTGTTGTATATTTCGTTATGTGTCGTCTTCGCGCTTGTGTGCTTGTAAAAATAAAATTATGTGCTGTTATGTCTCAAGTTGACCACACCCAGATCCAGTTGCACAACAAACAAACGACGAAATCTACTACAAACTGGCGCCCAACATGGGTCCTGTCGTACATGAATACTACAAGTTACATATCTACAGTATTACACAATTAATACTTTACAGGCCCCTTTAGTCTAATCTTGAATAAATATTCTCACAAAAAAATTCTCTAGTGTTCTACGCAGATAAGATAGGTCAGTAATTTAATCATTATTTTTTTTTCTTACTTTTGATCTGGAGCTCCTTTTCATCAACAAAAAAAAAACAGCAAGTCTATTTCCTATACCTTGTTTGTAAGAACTACTTAACTTAAATATATGCATAAAATATAGCCAGTTCATTTATACAAAATCAAAACATCTGTACATAAATCTCCTTAGAAAATATTTCACTTCCATAAATATTATATCTAAATTCATATTATTTTTAAAACATAACTTTCGAAACTTGTGGTAATCATTGCCTATCTTAACAGAAGAGACGTTACAAACAAGGAGTGAATTCGCTACATCAAAAACCGCCCTCTACATTTACGAATGAATAAAATAATGAGTTATTCATCTTCATATACAGGCTCATTATTATGTTATAAATCATTTATGTAATCTGTATTAAAGTATCCTAGTTTGTGTGTGATTTTTTTTTTTGTATTTAATAACATAATATTTTGTAGGTTCTTGCATGTATCATTTTTTAGAATTTATTATTAAAATTTGTATTGCAGTTATTACAAGTTATATATTTTAATTTGATATGAATTTATCTATAATTGCTTTAGATAAAATATTATAAGCACTTTTTCAAGCATTTCACAGTCTTACATGACTACTGTTTAATAGTCAATAAATCAAGTTTTATATCTACCGTATTACACAATTAAAACTTTGCGGGTCCAATTACTCTAATCTTGAATAAATAATCTCAAAAACAATTTCTCTGATGTTCTATACAGAAAAGAAAGGGCACTAATTTAATCATTCTTTTTTTTTTTCTTTTGATAACTATTTTGTCACCAAAAAATATAACAAGTCCTTTTCTTTTATTCCGTTTGTAAGATATTTAGTAAATTTAAATATCTGCATAAAATATAGCTAGTTCATTTAATACGAAATCAAAACTTAGGATAAGTATACAAATCTCCATCGGTAATATTTCACTTTCATGAATACTAGTTCTGAATTCATATTATTTTCAGAACGTAATTTTTGTAGCTCGTGGTAATGATTACCTATCTTAACAAAAGAGGTGTCATTAACGAAGAGAGAATTTCCTACATCAAAAACCGCCATCTACATTTACGAATAAATAAGCTAATGAATTATTCATCTTCACATACAGGGTCATTATTACGTTATAAATTATTCATGCAATATGCATCGAAAAGGACATAGTTTGAGTGAGATTTTTTTCCTTTTATATTTAGTAACATATTGGTACATATTTTGTAAGTTCTTATATGTTTCATCTTTTTAGAATTTGCAATTAAAATTGATATTACAGTTATTACAAGTTATATATTTTAATTTGATGCGAATTTATGTATATTCAGTGAAATATTTTAAACATTTTACTGTCTTACATGACTACTATTTATAAGTCTATATATCAAGATATTTTTCTACCGTGTTGCAGAATTAATACTCTGCTCTAATTTAATTGTTTTTAAGTCGATATATCATGTTTGATATCTACCAGATTACACAATTAATACTTTAAAGGTCCATTACTCTGGTCTTGAATAAATATTCAGCAAAAAAAAAAAACCACAATTATCTGGTGTTCTACGTAGATATCAACGGTCTGTAATTTAATCCTTCTTTTTTCCTTACTTTTGACAGCTATTTTAACACCATTTTCAGAATTAGAAAAAGAACAAACAGTACAAGTCATTTTCCTATACCTTGTTTGTAAGAACTACTTAATTTAAATGTCTAAAATATAGTCAGTTCATTTATACGAAATCAAAGCATGAGATAAGTATACAAATCTCCTTAGATAATATTTTTCATGAATATTAGTTAAAAATTCATATTACTTTCAGAACATAACTTTCGAAGCTGGTTGTAATGATTGCCTATCTTAAAAAAAGAGGTGTTACTAACGAAGAGAGAATTTCCTACAACAAAAACATCCATCTACAATTCCGAATGAATAAGCTAATGAATTATTCATCGTCATATACACGATCGTTATTATGTTATAAAGTATTCATGTATTCTGTATCAAAATGTCCTGGTCTGAGGGTGATATTTTTCTTTTGTATTTAGTAACATATTGGCACATATTTTGTAAATTCTCATGTAGCTCATCTTTTAGAATTTGCAATAAAAAATTGGTATTGCAGTTAATACAAGTTATTTCTTTTTAATTTGATTTGAATTAATCTATATTTGGTTAAACTGAAACATTATATAAATTTTTTCAAATTTTTTACAGTCTGAGATGACTCCTGCTTTTAAGTCAATAAATCAAGTTATACATCTACAGTATTACACAATTAATACATACACGTCTTTTGCTCTAGTCTTGAGTAAATATTCGGCAAGAAAAAATTTTCTGTGGTGTTCTACGTAGATAAGAAACATCAGTAATTTAATCATTCTTTTTCTTACGTTTGGTAACTATTTTATCACCAAAAAAAAATCTATAAATAAATAAATAACAATTGAAATCTTCTCGATAGATTTATCATGTGTGAGTATTCGGGAACGAATGAATAAACTCAGGAATGTGCCAATCTTAAATAATGCACGAGATATATGAAGCAATTGATTGGAATACTACAAGAACGGCCAAATTCAAATATCCACATGAATATAGCAATGTGGAATAGATCAAGAAATTCGTGAAGAATGAATTGTTAAAGAATCTCTAAAAGAATGCACAAAAGTAAAATAAATGTAGTCGTAAATGAAAAATGAAGCATTCCCAATTCTACAAGAAACACTATAACCTTCAATTGCCAAAAGAATATATCAAAGTTTGAAAATTCTATGCATAAATGAAGAATGATGTATTCCGAAATACAATAAGAAGAATTATACAGCTCAATAGGCATGGGAAAAAGCCAAAAGTGATAAATATGAAACTTCAAAAGAAGGAATTGATCAAGGCACTACGAGTACCTTATAGCCATTGGATATACCATTGTTTAAAATCCCAACTCAACACATGAAAAGTGACCCAAAACCATACTACAAAACACTTCGAGCGAAAACCAAAGTCTCCAGAAAATTCCTGAATATTAACGTTATTCATGAATCATTTCAAGAGTTAAGGGGCCCAAACTGCCATTTTCCGCCAAAATTTGCAGTAGAGTTTTATTTGCTTGACTCTCATTTTCGGATAACATCACGGACCCCTAAACAGGACAACATAATTTTCACACACAATAACAAGTCATTTTGCTATATTTCGATTGTAAGAATTATTTAATTTAAATACTTGCATAAAAATATAGCCAGTTCATTTTATACGAAATTAAAACATCAGATAAATATATGTATCTCCTTAGATATATTTCACTTTCATCTTCTTAGATAATATTTCTCTCTCATGAATATTAGTTCTGAATTCATATTATTTTCAGAACATCATCTTCAAAGCTCGTGGTAATGATTGCCTAGCTTAAGAAAAGATTTGTTAACTAACAAGGATAAAATTTCCTACATCAAAACCCGCCATCTACATTTACGAATGAATAAGCTAATGAATTATTCATCTTCATAAACATGATCGTTATTAAATTACAAATTATTCATTTAATCTGTATTAAAATATCATAGTTTGTGTGGTTTTTTTTTTTTCTTTTGTATTTAGTCACATATTGACACATATTTCATAAGTTAAATGTAAAAACTTTTTATTGATACCAAAAATACAGGGTAATTATAATGAAAGTCCCACTTTCCCAATGCTGTAAAAAGAACCACTCGTAACAATAAGTTAAAATTCGAACTGAAGATACTTGAAGAATGAGGAAACGTTATGGATTCAAAAGTGTTCCACCGATTTTTCTCTTCCATTTGGGTATGACCTTACCGTAGTGGATGGGCTTTCCGCGCACACTGTCACAACTGTTGAATGACTTGGAAGACATTTTTTCAGTCAAAAAAACGAAAACAATCCAGAATACCAAACATTGCAGTTACTTTAATGTGCTACTCATGCCAAATGCATTGTCATTTCAATTCAAAATATCACCGGCAGCCGAATTCACTTTCTTTATGCTGCTTACAACGCTCTCTACTAATACACTTTGGAACTTCTTTTTGATGTCATACCGTTTCCCCCTTCTTCAAGTAACTTCAGTTCAAATTGGAACTAATCATTAAATATAATCATTATGTATGTAATTATAATCACCTTGTATATTAAATATTTAATACACTTCCTTATATTAAAAGTATTTATTGTATACCACGATTTTAACAGGCAGTCTGAACCAATATTTAATAAATATTGGTTAATATTTATTAGACCAGTTTATAATTAATTTTCGAGTAATACTCAAAATTCTTATTTTATATGTTAACGAGCTATAATATTTTGTTTATATAACCAACATATAAACAAAAAAAATTAGCTTCATGAAAGTTATCTTTCTCAAAAACATTGAAGCAAATTCTTTTTAAACTGTCAAACTAATTTCTACGAACATTTTTTTTTTTTCTTATAAACTCCTTTTATAAATCCCTGTTTATTAATTACAATTTTATTGTTCTGCAATCATCGCATTTTATAAACAAGAAAGAAAAGTTTTTTTAAAAAATTGTTTTCAAAAAGTTCAATGCTTATTTATTTTGATAGTCAATTATGTTGCGAGTAAAAATGTTTGCATTTTTTTTACATAATTATTATTTTTCAACAAGAATATACTGTTGATTTTATATTATTTTCTGACAAAAATACCTTAATTTCCATTGAAATATGTATTATAGAAATTTTTAATTTAAAAATACATTTAACTTTTGTTTCATGTCGTATAAAAATACTTTTTCTTTTGTAAAAAAATGACTGATTTTAAATTAGATACTTACATTTAACAATAACATTTTTTTATTTGAACTTTGAATCGAAATTGGTTTTAATAAATTATTCTCTGTTAAAAAGAAGCAATTATTTTAAAGAACAAATGTGTTTACTAGATTATTGAAATTTATGTGCTTTATATGTCGGCTCTCTGAAAAGAAAACAGAAATTGTAAATACCTTGCTAAAAAATTAAGAAGCATAATTCGGAATTCTACGCATAATATTTTCATGAAAACTATTATTTATACACTGAATCCTGTTTCTGCGTAACCTTTTTTGTGCAATTTTTTATGCAGTAAATTGAAAACAAAATGTCAATCTAAAAAATTGATATGAATAAATAGTAAAAAATGTAAAATTTATTGTCCTTTAAGTTTACCTGAATATCTAAATTTATTTCATCATCCCACAACATATACATACGTATTGTATTAGCATATGTATCGTAACATATAATCACATTAGCTAATTAATGTCTACCGAAGTGCATTGTAACGTCTCGGTCTATATTAGACCTATAACGGTTTCAAGAAGAGAGCCATTTTCACTTAACTTTTAACACTTAAATTTAAGTTATACATATATAATATAATGAGCTCTGGGTCATTATTATGCAAAGAAATGAAAAGGCAGTTCACTTCAAGGTCGGATATTTCAGAGTTCTCATGTCTACGTCGAATATAATTGCGTTTTCTGAGGCAAACCTTGATTATCGCACGGCGAGATTCATAAAACTACAAGAGTCCGGCCTATTCAGTCACTTCAGAGCAAAAAAAAAAAACTTTCTGGTCGACTCGTAGCAAAACTATTTCTCTTCTACACCAAAAATTTTGGTTTTAAGACAATCCGTCAAGTGGAGGGTAGGTCAGCTTCTCTCACTTCTGATTGGAGTAGACATTTCTCAGCTCGAGGTCCAGCTTGTTCCAATCACAATGGAACAACTCATGGTATAGTTCATATTCAATCTGTAGTTATTTCGACATGTGAAGGTCGCACAGACATTCTCTAATTTCCTGAGTCTCATTATACATGATACTAGATATCAGCTATCAGATTTGAGTAACAGGTAGTTCTCATTAGTAAAAAACATTAATAGGATGTAATATAACTACACAGAATACTGATTGTCTGCCGTGAAATTTGAGTGATATGTTATTATATAGTTGTCAAATAACATACATTCGTCACTGCTGGGAATGAAATGCCAAACTTTTTGAGTGAGGAAAAATACTACAGCTTTCATTCCTCTTGACCAATAAACATACATTTTGATTCGGTTGCAAGTTATTCATAAATTAATAATTCAGTAAAGAAACGAGTTTTTAAGTCAATAGAACCACAAGGTAAAATTTAAATGAAAAGTTTGAAATGCAGTAGAAAAATATAAACATATTGTTGATTAGGCTTACAGAATAAGGCACGAACTAGACGTTCTAGAAGTAAACATATTACAGATAAATAAATAAATAAATAAATTCTTATCCCAATTTTCTAGATTACAGAATACTGTGATAAGAATTTTTATCGGTGAAAACAATGACTGTGACAATTAATTCAAGTAAAATGTCTTCATCATATTTGTAAGAAGGGAAAAAGTTTATTTAGCCTTAAACTAACAAAATCCTTATATTGTTGCCGTATTAAAATGAAAATTAAAAAATACTATGTATATTATTCAATACCCCAGTAACTTAATTGTATTTCACGTTGTCGAGTATGCGAAAATAAGATTTGCTGAAGATACTCTACAATTACTAATTTAAGAAATGAGAAAAAAATCAATAGATACAGTGACAAATAGTTTTAAGCTAATAGTTATACTGTCTCAATAGAGTTTATATCGATTGTCTTAAATACAATCCTCCAATAGTCTTGAAGTTCTTCACCACTTCAGTGACTCTCATTCGTAGTGTATCTTCAAGCTACATGCGCCCCCTGGGTAGTGCTAAATGAGTAACAGCCGTGTGCATCCTTTGCTTATGGCATGAATATGGACTGTCTCTGTATTTCTTGCTGCATTTACAACAACAGAAATAACTTTTTTATTTATCAAATGTTGCATTACATTTATATCTAAATATTAGGTAATAATTTTTATCTCAATCAATACAAACATTTATTTATTTATTTTTTTTTTTTTTTTTTATTTATCACTGAATTTAAAAGTTTCTTAAATTTTATTGACATTCTTACAAAAAATATATTCAATTTTAATCACACGAATTTATAATACCAATCCTCCGCCACACAATCAGTTAAACTACGAGTGTTGAGTTTCGAATGCTGTTGCTCCTGTTCGGAAATCCATCATACTGTCCAATAAGTAGCCCTAACTTCTTTCCAGGTTAAAGAGTTTTGAAATTTTTAGAGTATTTTTGCTTATAATAAAATGCATTTTATTAGATTTTATATCTGAAAATATCTCTGGCTCTCGGTACCACAGGTATCGGGTTCAAAAACCCGGTGTTGCCATGGGAGTTTGTAGTGGTTCGAATCCACTTTTAAACCGTAGGTCCCGGTCCTAATAGGATTGTAGAGCGTTGCGGGGGCATTGTTACTCCACGTAAGTGGCTTATCTTCAAGTTACACTCGCCCCCAGGGTAGTGCAAAGTGAGTAACGTCAGTGCAGCCCTTACGGCATAAAAAGATCACGGTCTATTTACCAGCTGCATTAGAATTAAAAAAAATATCTGAAAATATTGATTATTCAAAATTCTGTTCCAAGGTACAATAAAATAATAATGATTGATTATTATTTATTAATCGATAAATTAATTATTCTAATTATAAGAAATCTTCACGAATATTAAATTTCAAAAGAATTTTGTGATAAAATTAAGTGAATTAATAATTTCCCCGAAATTTGCATAAAATATTATAATTAAATTTTTGGTCATAATTTTACCCCAATCATGTAATCATAAGATATAATAATTATAATCATAATATATATAATAACAATTTCAGTTTTCAAAATGTCCGAGCAATTTTATAATCTGCTAAAAATAATAATGTCTGTATTATTCATGAGAAATGGAAATGTACACAAATGTGGAACAAATAACGGAATTAAAATGATAAAATTTTGAATAATATGCTGTACAAAATTGTACAAACTATACAAAAACGATATAAACTTTTATCGAACCTAATATGGAAAACTTCATTAGTTCCACAGACTGCATTACAAATAATAGGAAATAAAATTGAAGATCAATATTTCTACTACATTATGCTTCTGCGCTTTATTATTTACTTTATGCTTCATTTTATTGATAAATATCAAGATAGATTAATGTAAACAATGGTAAAAATTCTAGTTAAAACTAATTATATATCAAATTAAAATAAATATAAATAGTTTATAAAGCAAATAGGATTAATGTATAATTAATGCATATTGCAGTTAAAATTTGCATGCAGGTTTCCAGATATCAAGCAAAAGTGAACATTTTTAAAGATATTATTGTTCGTTTTAATGAAAAATTATTCATATTGAAATATCAGTTTAATACAAATACAAATATTTACAAAACAAATCAAATATCTATTTCAAATAACTGCCCACTTCACCAAATGGCACAAAGTATTACCGTAAATTCATACACTATAAGACTCAAAGAAAAAAAAAATGTTCAGCAATGAAGAAGTATGCAGAGTTAAAATTCTGGCGGTAGCATGGATGTTTGTGAGAGGTTCGAAATCCACGTTAAAGTGTAAGTCCCGGTCTAATTAGCCCAAAATGTGCAAAAAATGACCGAGGAGCGATTAACCAAACCAGAGTTAAAATTTCCATGCGTATCATTTGGAAATTATTGAAATCTAAGTATATATTTATTCTTATCAACTTCGTACATGCCAATTAGTTGTTCAAAACTCAGTTTTATAAAATTACAAAAAAAATATGTTTGGCGTTACTAATCAGGTAAAAAGGAGATCGAAACTGTGACAGGACCCATCGCAAGATACACCAATTAGAAACTCCAGCAAGTAGGTCATCAACAAAAAATAGCGGTACTGAAATCTTCCATGGCAGATTTAATGCAAAAGACGTAATAAATAATTATCTTGTAAATGAGTTTAGGATTGTTTTCGTTTTATTTTACCTAATTGGAATTAATATACCGTGTTCCTTCAAAACTAAACATCACAGTACTTCGACCAAAAAAATCTATGGCAGGATATTACATTTCATCACAAGTTTTCAAAAGTACTTTGTGTTCGGTATATTATTTGGAAGGATTGTTTTCAAATAGTTTTCGTTATATTTCTGGATGACAAAAGGAGTGAGTTATCTCAACTTGCAACTATAATATTTCAAGACACGTTTTATGTTTTACTATACAGAAGACGCCATGTAATGATGCACGCGCTCATAAAACTGAACAAGACGTTTGAAATATCACCAGGAAAAAGGATTTTAAAAAAAAACAAAAATATATATTTATGGCGTATTTTTTCCTTTTTCTTTTAGTGAAAATTATATGCGATGTCTGTGTTGGTTTTAGTGGCTTCGAAACTGCAGAAATTGACACCAATTTAACAGCAAACAATTCAGCAACACCCATGTTGCAAATGTATCCATTTTACTTTATAAAGACGTATCAAATCTTAGAATTTTTGCATTCTTACGTTGCCTTTTTCCAGTTTTCTCTTTTCGTGGTTTACTACTGCTGCTGCTGTTCAGTTATTCGCATTTCATTTAAACATTTGGTAAAGCACCGTAGCAGAGAATCCTTGACTCACACCTTTCAGGAAATGCTTTACATGTATATCAAAAACGCGCAAGGCATGAGTAAATTCGATGACTCATTTTCTTCTCCGCTTTTATGACAGTGATTTTGGTATGTTTTCTGTATTCTGGAACGCTTACTCAATAGTATTCAGTCCAATTAATATCCAGGAAGTGTATTTCAGCAAGGTTTCTACGGGATGTTTCCATCTTCTCACACAACAATTTGCCATGATCTCTGCAGCGCTTACAAATGAAATGGCATCTCAAGCTCAAAATGTAATGAAACGTCTTCCGTATAAATTGCCGATGCATTACGAAGAAATCAAATCAAAGATTAAAAAGAACTTCATTCGGGATAACAGTCTGACCTTGTGGAAATTTTATGTCTTGGACAGATCCATTTCAATTGCAAGCATTGGGACTTTACTGACCTATGGAATTTTGCTCGGGACTTTAGGAAAGGACTAAAGAGTCAAATCATCATTTTATCAAAGCATTTGAAAGACCCTGTAGCATAAAATAAATATTTTTTTTTTTGTACTTCAGTAGGAACTTGACTAACCTATGGAATCTTACTCGGGACTTTAGGAAAGGATTAGAGAATCCCATCAGCAATTTTTAAAGCATTTGAAAGACACTGTATCATACTATAAACATATTTTTTTGTTTTGTTTTGTACTTCAGTTAGAACTTTACTGACATGTGAAATTTTGCTTGGGACTTTAGGAAAGGACTAAAGAGTGTTAAAAAGACATCTAACTAGCATTTTAACAAAGAATTTGCAAGACTCAATAGCATATAATTGGTTATTGCAGATTGAAGCCCCTTATTGCTTCTTATTGAAGATACTATCAGTCCACTGATGAACAACGATTGGAGGACATTACTTTCACGAAAGATATTCAAAGGCTTCACATCTGATCATACTGAGCGCTTAATATATACTGTCACAATCACCATCACATCTCCTCGTTTCTGGAAGTAGAGACTGAAACACAGGTCACCAGTAGTTTCACACTTAAGTACTACTTCACACTAATTATATGCGTTACCAGCAAGTCACGAGTCAGGCTTAGGTACACGTTACAATTTTTTTTATCATTCCTTATAAAAGTCGAAATCGTTATATCATTATTATCATTTATGTAATTTGATCCTATTTTTATCGTATAATTGCAATAATAAACCTGATTCAGAATTGCCTAGTTTTGTTAAATGTCATAATGCAATAATCATTATCATTTTTTGTTCATTCATTATAAAAATCAAAATCATATTTCTCAATCTTTTGTTATCTTTTTACTAAGACTCTCTACTTTTAGAAAGCGACATCACTATTAAAAATTCTTTTTTTTTGAATAATCAACACTTAATAGCTAGTGAATGGTATACCTGAAGCTAACTACAGCACAAGTTAACATGTGTTTTTTTGCTTTAATTTGTGGTAGTTTGATCCTAAAAAAAATTGAAAAAAAGTTTAATTTTTCTTCATAGTGTTATTATTTGTATGCAATTTGTATCAATTATATTTTGGCGCTTACAATTTCTTCGATACATCTAAAATTCACAAATATCCTTTTTCTTTTTTGAATTTAAATTTATTCTAATTACTATGCATTGTTACGGAAATTATTACAATAAAGGATGTTCCCTGCATTTTAAAAATACAACTTTATGTAACTTTACAGTTATCAATGAAATAAATAAAGAGACAGCAATGTCATTGAAATAAAGCTTTGCAAAAATAAAGGCTTACACTCGGGAAACTTTATAATGCAATTTTCATTATTACATTACTGGCAATATCCTTTGCACTATAAAAAAATAAAACGGTAATATCAGTGAAATAAACCTCTGCGAAATAAAAGCTTACACTCAGTAAAGTTTATAAAGCAATTTTTATTGTTGCTTTATAGAGAAGAATGCTTCACAGATATCAAAATATTTTGAAATGTAACGGAACTTGTGTTTATATCTTAAGAAAAGAAAAATTCATTTATTGTTTGTCATACGATAGATCAAATAAACTTGCCATGTGGGACCTGATGGCTGAGTCGCTAGAGCTCTGTCGCTCGGTTCCATAGGTTTCGGTTGGATGTTTGTAGTGGTTCGTAATCTCCTTTAAACCGTAGGTTCTGATCTAATAGGATCGTAGAGCGTTGTGGGGTAGAATTATTCGCATCAGTAGCCAATAATCAAACTACAAGTACCCCCTGGGTAGTGCTCAAGGAGTAACAGCGGGTGCAGCTCTTGCTTATGACAAGATGAACTGTCTCTGTATTACCAGTTGCAAAACAGCAGATCAACAATTTACCATGTGAAGTTAGTTGTACGACGATAAATAATTATTCGTCCGATAATAATGTTCATCCTATTATTGATGCTGTTTGAGATGTTCAAAAAGAAATGCTTTAGTAAAATGTTCCAATTTTTCTTTCCAAAAGTGATATTTTCAGCTTCATTCATTTCCATTCTTAAAAAATGTTAGTGACAAATATTTTGTTTTATCTTATTAATTTCACTTTTATCATATATTGTGATATTTAATACTTCAGACAAAAGCTTTCGCTTAAAATAGCTATGCTAAAATGCATAATGTTGACATCTAGAAAAGTCTTCGAACAATTTTTCCTGGATTAAAATTATACATGAACATTCGAATACAGTAAGGTAACGTCATTTTTCGCACACCATAAAATAAGATGTCGCATCATAAAATAAGGTATTTAAAGTATTTTCAGTGAAGAAATATTAGATGTCAATTAATAAGTGGCTCGTTTATGAATTCCACAACCACTACAGGTGACCTAGATGTACTACTAATAAAAATTCTAGACATTTTCAGACTATTCTTGTAAAACAGCAGTACATTCCCGACTTGCTATCGTGAATTCGGTCCATGTCGTAATGTTGAGCAATGTTCAACCTTATTTACCTCTTATTACCTTTACCAATCTTATTCACCTTTTCTAACAAATTTCTGTGTTTCAGTTTATCACATTAATTTTCGGTATAAGCCGGGAGTTAGATCAATCCTATGGTATTCCTCACTGATTCGACTTTAAGCTAAGCTCCTTTCATCAGATTTATTTTAGAGGAGATATTATTGATGTAAGTGGAAATATTTCTCATGTATTTTTAAAATAAATTTTATTTTAGAAATTACAATATTTCTTAAATCAATATATGTAGTCGAATTTTCATTTATTATCTCCAATAAAATATATTTTCTCATAACTTAAAAAACTGATGGACTTTTTTTTTTAATTGTGTTTCATAAGGTATATATTAAAAATTTTCAAAAAAATTAACTAGTAGTTTTATATTAAAAATAACAATCGATTTTATAGAGTTTCATTAATTTATATTCCATAATAATTACATTTAAAAATATGTAATTAAAAAATTAAAAATAGGTGTGTGCTAAAAATTAATAATTAATATTAAATATAAATATAAATAATTATTAATTTAATAATATTAATTATTATTATTTAATAAATAATAATTAAGATAATATTAGAATAATTATTATTTATTATAAAATAATGTTGAATAAAATTATTTTAATTATTATTTATTTAATGATATTAAATATTATTATATAATAAATAATAATTAAAATATTATTAGAATGATTATTATTTTATTTATAATAATGTTTATGAATAAAATTAATATTATAAAAAAAATAAGCTTTTCAAATATATTATAAAAAATAGCCGTTTTCCTAGCTAAGATGTGAGTGTTATAAAAATAATAATAATTATAATAATAAACAATTTTATATTATATATAGGATCTATTAGTTTGTAACCTTAATAAATATTGTTATATATCTTACTTGATTTGAATTGACTAGGTGCTTTGAGATTATATTTTACTTGGCAAGTTTTGTCAGGCAAAAATATATCAACAAAAAACGTTTAATATGATACAGATAGCATTTCATAAATAAGATTCACGTATATGCAGTTATCCTCACTGTGATTTGCATTAGATAATAGTACAAAAAGGACATAAATAACAATTTAATGTAATTAAGATATGAAGTGAAAACCCTCATAAAATAAAATTTATATCCGTTTTGTAAGGCTAAAGTAAGATTGTAACATTTGAAAATAAAAATCGAAAAGATAAAAACGAACATATGTGCCGTTCATTCATCACGACGTTTGTAACATGTAGTAAACGTGTTCAACGATGTTTGTAAATACAAACATCGTTGGTTTTAAATATTATACATGAAATTCAGTTATTAATTTATTACTTACAGGCATTGATATTTCATTACTGGCAATTAGTATTTGTTTAAAATGTCTAATTCAAATTTTAATGCTTCTATAATCCAAACAATGTAAAATTTATTAGAATAGCAATAGGACTTTAGCATAGCTTTTAGATAGCATTTAGATAGTAACTAAACTAGTAATATAGCTTTTATATTATAAAAAAATTCAATGCTATAAGAAGATTTTTTTGTAATAATTTAAATCTATTTGAACGTTCTCACTATTTTTATTTATAAGTATGTTAATGTTCAAGGAGAAATTAATTTTTTTTTTTTAATTTAAAAAGCAATTCTTATTACACTGATGTTCAAAATTAAGAAAATCTTCAGATTTGGTTGATTATCCACATAACTATTGTACAGATTCTAAAACAATTTGATTTGTATATAGACACAAAAATAGCCACTCAACAATTATACTACATAATGATGGTATGTAACTCGCATTACAGTATGAAGGTATGAAACAGTAGTTACAAAATCAAAAAAAAAAAAAAAAAAAAATGAGTTAATAGATGATGTGATGACTTCTTACAGATATACAGGCCACACACCGTGATTTCCCACTACAGTTTATAAATTCCTGTGTCCTTTATAAATTCTTGTGTCCACTCGTTCAGCAATTTTGTTTTAAGGTCTTGGATGATTCTAGAATAGGGGTTACGAGTTGCAATTGCCTTCTCAAGCATGATCAATAGCTTTGAAGTCTGGAGATCTGGATAGCCAATCCATTTGGTAAATTTCAATTTCAGAGAATCGTTGACCAGATGAGTTCTATGTGGCCACACGTTGTCATTCCATTAAAATGAAATCAGGCCCAACTGCACTCCAGAAAACGAGAGCTTAGGGCTCTAATCCCGCACCCCTGTACCTCGCACCAGTCCCAGTACGTCTTTCAAAAACATGGAGGAGTGAGCAGCTGTGTAACATGATGCCTGCCAAAACCATCAAACATCAGCTGCAATAATTGTCCATTTCTCTGACATGGGATGCGTCGAGAATCAGTGGTTAGGCTGAACCATTCTCATCAGTGAAAAGAACGGTCTTCATTGGTCCATGTCCAATTTTTATGTATCTGTCTAAACGGGTTATCCAGTTCACAGAAATGAACAAGACGCATACAGCAGATCTTCGTGCAAACAGCCCTCTTTCATGAAGCCGTTTGGAAACAAGTAACCCTTGAAATTGGCTTTTCTGTTGCTCCATAGCCCAGAAGCTGTAACATCCGTTTAAGCATCGTTGCAATGGGACAAATAGCGATCATCTTTGGCAGTCGCGGTTCTTGGATGATGTTGCACAGGCTTTCTCTCAATGGATCCGGTCTCCTGAAACTGTTTCCATAAATTGGACACGACGCTGGAGTCCATTGGAGTCTCTACAAATCTGAACTGAGATTGGTCTGTTTTTAGTCTTTCCCATCCTAATCGTGGCATGGATGTTTGTTGGTGGTTTGGAATCCACGCTAAATTGTAGGTTCCGGTCTAGTTAGCCTAAAGTGCGCACAAAATGTTCGTAGAGCAACAAACCAAATCCAAACTATAGCCTTTCCCCGATTCGCTATCTCATTCCATATTATCTAAATGTTGGTTTTATTCCTTTTTACTATTTGAATCAGAATTCCTGTACTAGGTACTTCCCCCTTATTCCTTATCGATATTCTTATTCGACTCAAAATGAGTCGAATACATAAGAATATCGATAAGGAATCTTTTGATCGATTTGCATATTTGTTTCGAAGCAGTGATTTATTTCGTGAAATTCGACAAAATATGCAAAATCTTTTAATTTTGTTTACCAATACAGTTTGCATAAATTGTAAATCAATAATTTTGCAGCTACACTCTAAAAAAGACACATATAGTAATCCATCTAGATTATTTATAACATTTAAAAGTAAATACAATATTTTTATTCTAAAATTCAGCTTTCATTCGTATTAAGTGTATTTTAATCGAAAAAAATTGTAAGGAAAAGAAAATGTTATTATTTTGTAAAATTTTTGTCTCTTAAATACTACTTTTTCAACTTAAATGAAGAAAATTGAATCACAATATTGCATTTTTCATTCAAAACTTTATAACGAAGAGATAAAATAGCAATAAAATATTGTTTTACTATACTTGAAAATTCATCATTTTTTTCAACTACAAATACTGAAATAAAAAATTTATGTTCTCAAATATAGATAATTTACTGGATTTAACCATATCTGTGTAGTTTTGATATAACTGTTTTTCATATTCTTATTTGAAAATTTGACATTAAATAGAAAAACTATTATCTTTATTACGCCAAAAATTATCTTTATGTCAGTGTAAAGTATATAATTGTACCTTATACGAAAAAGGAATGTATTATTTTGGTAAATACACTAATTTTGATTTGTTAAGAAAAACATAAATATATTTTTTTAATTATTATTTCATATCGTATCTGCTCATATATATTTGCAAATAATCAATCTAAATTAAAAATTTGATAGTAAAAATAATTTTGAACACTAAAATCTTTTAAACTGAGTTAATAGTTTTATATTTTGAAAAAAATATCAAAAATTATATAAAATGTGTAAAAAGTATGTGGGATTAAAATACGTGAATCAGAAAGAAGCATTATATGGACTTAAATATAACTCAGTTAACAATTCCTAGTTATAATTACACACTTTTACAATAATACGAATTAGACAGAAAAGTAAACTCATGTTTGTGAAAATTGCAACACCATGAAGAACTTACGCGAGTAAGCTGAAATTTCCAGGAAATGCAAATTAGCGCATGATATGCAAATGATTAGAATTTGAAATCCGTAGCGCATGCGTATGCTGAGCAGCGCCCTCTGAACGGCGGATGGATCCGAATAAATAGACGGCTGTAGCGAGGCGTGTATGGTTATTGGTGGTTATCTGCTAGTGGTAAACGTTAGCTCAATCGTTACTTATGCCTCTTCGACGAAAGAGAGCGAGATTTGAACCACTTACAGAGTTTGAACGGGGGAGAATCATCGGCCTTAATGAAGCTGGATTGTCTTATCGTGCAGTAGCCGCTCGTGTGCAGCGTAACAGCAGCACAGTGATGCGTCTTTGGAAGCAGTGGACGGACGAGTGTCGGACAATCTGGGAGTGGACCCCGAAATGTGACGTCAGCTCGCGATGATAGACACCTGGTCCGCATGGCGCTGACGGACCGTACAGCTTCTTCTAGACAATTGGCAGCACAGTGGTCAATAGCTACATCATACAATAGAGCATCAATGCTAACAATAAAATTGCAAAGGCCATCAATTCTAACAATAGGAACAAAAAGAATTGCAAAGTCTATCAATGGTAAGAATAAAAATGCAAAGAACATCAATGCTAACAATAGGAACAAAAAGAATTACAAAGTCTATCAATGGTAACAATAAAATTGCAAAGAACGTCAATGCTAACAATAGGAACAAAAAAGAATTGCAAAGTCTATCAATGGTAACAATAAAATTGCAAAGAACATCAATGCTAACAATAGGAACAAAAAGAATTGCAAAGTCTATCAATGGTAACAATAAAATTGCAAAGAACATCAATGCTAACAATAGGAACAAAAGAATTGCAACGTCTATTAATGGTAACAATAAAATTTGCAAAGAACGTCAATGCTAACAATAGGAACAAAAAAGAATTGCAAAGTCTATCAATGGTAACAATAAAATTGCAAAGAACGTCAATGCTAACAATAGGAACAAAAAAGAATTGCAAAGTCTATCAATGGTAACAATAAAATTGCAAAGAACATCAATGCTAACAATAGAACAAAAAGAATTGCAACGTCTATTAATGGTAACAATAAAATTGCAAAGAACATCAATGCTAACAATAGGAACAAAAAGAATTGCAAAGTCTATCAATGGTAAGAATAAAAATGCAAAGAACATCAATGCTAACAATAGGAACAAAAAGAATTACAAAGTCTATCAATGGTAACAATAAAATTGCAAAGAACGTCAATGCTAACAATAGGAACAAAAAGATTGCAAAGTCTATCAATGGTAACAATAAAATTGCAAAGAACATCAATGCTAACAATAGGAACAAAAAAGAATTGCAAATTAATGGTAACAATAAAATCAAATGCTAACAATAGGAAATTAAAGATCAATGGTAACAATAAAATTGCAAAGAACATCAATGCTAACAATAGGAACAAAAAGAATTGCAAAGTCTATCAATGGTAACAATAAAATTGCAAAGAACATCAATGCTAACAATAGGAACAAAAAGAATTGCAAAAGTCTATCAATGGTAACAATAAAATTGCAAAGAACATCAATGCTAACAATAGGAACAAAAAAGAATTGCAACGTCTCATTAATGGTAACAATAAAATTGCAAAGACATCAATGCTACACATTTAACAATTTAACATCAATGCTACACATTTAACAATTTAACATCAATGCTACACATATATTAACTACTTAAAATGACAATACAAAGAAAGGCAAACTTTGTTTTTAAAAATGTAAAAAAATTTTTGTGTAAGTGATTTACGATCTCACTCGATACAATTAACTTAAAATAAGAAAGTATTATTGGATAAATGTGCATTTTTTTATTATCACAACAAGAATGTTTTTGAACAAATAATGTTTCTAATTAGAAAGGAATTGCGAGATATTTATCGAGTATTTAATTCTCCTTCACTTTATACACTTCCATTGCAGCTAGTTTTTACTTATAATTACATATCGAGTGATTTATAAAAGCAGTCCAAGTGAAAGAGACGTTATTGAAAGCGAAATTGCGCACAGCACTGCTTGACGCATCCATTTGGATAAAGACGCCTCTTTCAATAGCGACGAACAAAACCAATAATGGAAATCAATTAAATGCACTCACTGTGAGGCATTTGTTAGGACCATAATAGAATAATAACCACACCAGTATTAAAATAAATATCATAATAATTGGCATACAAACAAGCTGTAGTTGTCTCGATAAGATTATAATTTGTAACCAATCGCAGATTTTATCAGATTCCAGATTATAATTTTTGCAGATTTAAGAATCCACTGAAAATAATAATTGTAGATGATTACCATAAACTGTGCTGAAAAATAATTAAATACGTATTTATGTGGAATGATTTGAAAAGGTTATATCAAATTATTCTATAATTGTTTATTGTAATTCTATCTGTTATTTTATTTTTAACTCCTAATTGCAGAATTTTTAAGAAATTTTGATTGTTAAAAAAAATAACATCTCATAGAATGCGTATTAATGCCTTTTTACAAAGAGGATTTTTTGACAAAAGCCGATTATCGGTCAGATTATCGGATTAAAAGTCGGTTATCTGTCCAACACTTGGAAAATAGTAGAAATACTCAGGGAATCTAGCTACAGGGGAACAAGGTTACTCAGGGAACTAGATATACTATATTCTAGAGCTATATACAGAGAAGTAATACTTTTCGGAAGCAATTTTAGGCTATGGTGTGTCCGCATTTGCATTATATTCGAAAACATTGGAAACATTCTTCAGGCTACTTTGAACATGAATCCATTATTTTGTAGTCTTATACTATAGTGTATGACAAAAACAGCAAACTGTAATTCTCATTAATATACCAAATCTATTATAATACTATTAATTTTATAATACTATTAATTTTATAGTACTATTAATTTTATAATACTATTAAATTTATAATACTATTAAATTTATAGTACTATTAATTTTATAGTACTATTATTTTTATTAGAATAATAATTCAAAAATCCTTTTTAACGAAAAATATATTTAGAGGTAGATCAGGGGTCTCCAAACTCTCCAGCCTTCGGGCCATACTGTTTACCCAGTAAGTACCAAGGGCTAAAATCGTTTTAATTTTTCTGCTATTATCTATAATTTGTAGGCCAGTCGCCGAGTACGCGCTCTGAGCAAGCATACGCTTGCTAACACGCTTGTTTAATCGCTTGTTTAATCGCAAGCATACGCTTGCTTAATACGCTTTGCTAATACGCTTGTTTACAGATCTAAGTTAACCGATGAGCATCTTAAATATCTTTTAATAATTGGTACAATAAAATTGATCCACTATTGTCAGTGAAAAGTCACAATTACATAATCTCATTAGTATTTTTTGACAAGTGGATACCCCACGGTTTCATTCGCGTTCATTTAGCTTTTCTGTTCCAGAGGGATTTTCAGGATAAAAATCATATGTTTGATTCAGGAAATATACATTCCTAACATCGATATACATGCATATGCAATACTCTTTACCCCAACATAATTAGCGGGGGTAACCGCGGGATGTTCACTAGTCTATAGTGTTAGTGGGATTCATTTCAATTATTTGTTAGATGTTATGCTTAAGCTAAATTTTCTGCATATTATGCTTGCCATTAAGCTATACCTATCAAGTAAATAAAATCGAGTTATTATCATTTTGTGTTTTTTCATTCAACTTATTATAGCAACAATATGCTATTGTCATGGCGCGGGCCAGATTGAAGACACTGGCGGGCCGTAGTTGGGAGACCCCTGATCTAAATAATTATTAAGATTTGTAAATAAAGATAAGTAGCGATTGTTGTTAACCTATAATTTAGAAAGGCATTAATAAAATAACCTACACTTTCTTATTTTTCCCGAACAAGCTATTTTTATATTGCTCCTTTACCAAAATAAGAAGAAAATGTAATTTAAAAACCAACATTTAATTTAAATGGATTATTTATTTTTATCCATTGTCTTGTTATTATACAGTTTTAGGTGTGCAGATATTCAAATATAGAAATTTTAATTTTATTTCGATAAAATTCAATTACATTTAATAAAAAAAGATTCTGTACTAAATTAATGTGTTTTTGGATGGAATACTTTTTTTTAATTTCACTATTGTTATTCAATTACTGTTATAATTATAAATTGCAAATTATTATTGTAATTCAATAGTTGTTATTTAATTACCTTATATCTACCAATAATAACGTTTTAAATATCAGGATCTAAACATTTTCTGTTGTTCATAAAACTATTGAAATCTTGAAAACAGACATTTTTCAATATTATTTGGTTAAAATACTGCTATTTTAAAATGTTTCGATTGATCAAAATTATTTTCATCATTGTTTAATTTTTTTTCTTCAAAACCAAAACGAATCTGATGAAATAAATTAGGTTTTTCTACTTTTTATTGCTAAATCTCACGTGAAAGTTTCAAAAAATTTTAAGTTTATTACTTCAGGTGATTAATATCTGAGATTGAACATTGTTGACATTATTAAATTTTATATATTATTTGTTTAACCATCTTGCATTTTATTTCTTTTTGCATATTAATTATCTAAAAGATTAATAAATTTAAATTCTACTTCTGTTTGTTAACATCTGCCAGTTTGCTCCAAAATTAATAATGATAAAAAATTATATGAACAACAAGCTTTGACTCAAACAAATGACTAGTTTTAACTAAGTTTTAACAAAGAAGTTTTACAACAAATTGATTACGTTCAATGCGTTGCATTTTACGAATGCTATGTTAGTTTAAAGTTGAAATGTTTTCACGCAAGTTTTGAAAACTCCTCATCAAACAGATTCATATGCTATCAGTTTTAAATATAATTTTATATTTAATATAAATTCAAAAGAACATCTTTTTTTCACATTATTACTGATATTCAGCAAACATTACACTTTTTACAATAAGTGCTCTAAATAGCTATCACCAATATTTCATGATTCCCAGAGTGGATTGGCGTACATTAGAAAAAATTGTCTTGTATTTATGTTGCTGGTTGCTCTTTGAATCATTAAAATGTTTCTGTTTTATCTTTCTTTCTACTTACCTGATGTCATTTCTCTCTTTGTATTAGAACTAAAACGCGTCATTTCCGCCCACACAATTACATTCCAAAGTTTGCTTACTTTCGGTATCATCTACTTTTACTTTTACATCTTTGATAAAAACTTTTATAAACATCCTGATAGACATAAACGTAAGAATTTTATAATATAGAGAACTTATCTAGAATGTAGATGTAAATAATAAAAAAATCATATTTAAACTCGGTTTATTCTTGAAATATTTTTGAAAAGGAAATTTTGCAAACACACACACTACAATAATAAGTTGTATTTATTTTAAGTATCTTTTACACTAAGAGTGTTTCCACTTTTTGCTAGATATCACTTTGGAAATTACTTTTCATTATAAGAATTCTCTTTTTGTCATTTACCTTTATCACACACAATATATTTTAATCCTAATATTCGACTTCTAATTTCCGAAAATAAATTTGAAACAAAATACTTTATTATTTCAAATCATTGAATGATTTCAGATCAAAAACTTGATTATTGATTTTTCTTTTCATTCTTTCAGAAATAATATCATTTCCGTAGAATTTTTGCTCACGGAAGAGTTTTGGCTTTTCATTCTCAGGAGAGAGAAATGTATATTCTTTGACAAGTACATAATAACAACCCATCACTCACATTTGGCCCCAGAAAAGCGGTACTGTGGATATTTATATTACACGCAATTAGTGTTTTGTACTAATGAAAACAACCTGTCACTCAAATCTGAGATATTCAATTTCATGGATAAGGAGTCTCAGGAAATTAGCGATTGTATGTGCGACCTTCACAGGTCGAAACAACTACAGATGAAATATGGACTACAACATGAGTTGTTCCATTGTTATTGGTGATGATCTGGTTCCATTGGGATTGGTGATGAGCTGAGAAATGTCTAATTCAATGAGAAGTGAGCGAAGCTGACCCTCCCTTTTGACGGATTTTCTTAAAAGAAGGTTTTTGGAGAAGAAAGAGAGTTCTGTGACTAGTTGACCAGAAGTGTTTAGTTTTTATTTCTTTGAAGTGACTGAATAGGCCGGAGTTTCTGCCTGTTTTTAAAGTGAACCCCTTGTGGTTTCATTTATCACTCTGAGTCATAATTAAGGTCTGTCACAGACCATGCAATTAGGTTCGACGTGTACTTTTGTTTTAATAGTGTCCTTGTGATCAAATTTTTATTTTTAATTTTTCATTTCTTTGTATAATAATCCAGAGTCCATTATTTATATATATATATAGTTCTTGTAAATAAAAATTAAAGTGTTATGAACATGAGAGTGGCCCCTCTTTTGAAGATGTTATAGGTCTAATATAAGCCGAGACGTTACAGTTCTATTACCCTTTATATTAATATCGTACTCACTTCCAATTTCTTAAATTTCAGAATATTCACAAAATGTTCTAGCAGTTTTTGGTTATAATATTTGTTTGCTATAATTAAGGCAAAAGAATTTAAGTTTCTTTGCAAAAATTATATCTTGATTCCGGTGTTCTCGAATCAAAAGTAAATAATTCTTTTTATCAAAATTTGTTTTTTTTTTATCTTCTATTACAACTCACATGAGATGAATTTCATGGAATTGAGAATAATAACCTTCATAAATAAAAGAATTTACGTGAAATAAAAGAAGATAAAGTCAGATTTACTTTAGAGTGTACTTAGAGTTAATTCACTGTAAAAGAGCTTTAAGAGGGTATTTTAAAAAATGGTTTCAACTAAATAATTGTACATTAAATAAGTTTTCAGAATCAAACAGTTAACAGCAAAATTTTTCTTTACCAGACATAAATAATCGTTATACAATCACTACAAATATTGCTTGTAGTATAGAAATGTATGTTTTTGTAGAATACAATTGTTGTCATTAAAATGTATTTTTTTGTTGTCATTAAATGATGTTCATCATTTGTAAGTATTTAATTCACTGATGAATAGATGTGAATCTTATATTTCTTCCCTACATATAATTTATTGTTAGCAACATCAAATGAACAGCAGCATCGTTGACTGCATCATTTAATAAATGTTTCATTTTTGTTTACGCTTGCTAACAATGTGAAAGAAAGCCGAATTTACATTATTATTAGAGTGTATTTAGTATTTAAAGTTAATTCCTATAAAAGAGCTTGTTAATCAGTTAACAGCATGATTTTCTTTACTGACATAAAAATTTTTTACAAGCATTACACTACTTGCAGTATAGAAATATGTTTTTTAAAGAATAAAAAATTGTTGTCATTTGTTGAAAAAAATTGTTATCATTAAACAATGTCCATCATTTTTATTTAATTCCATGTTGAAGATGATGTGAATATTGTATTTCTTCCCACATATAATTTATTGTCAGCAAACAATAAACAAATTCGAAAATTGTTGACTGCAAACATCGAATAAATTACATTGTTTGTTTATTAGAAAAAAAGAAAACCATGCAAAAAAAAAGTTTGTAAAAAAGAAATCCCATGATTAAAAATAAAATATTAAACAGAATAACAAAACAAGAATTAATTAAACTGTAAGGCATTCCATAAAGAATAATTAAAAATACCCTCTGGATATTTATTTACCACAAAAATGAAACATTTTTCTAAACTTTGATTAGAATTTATATTTATTAATATCATCCTTCATGAAAAGCTGAATATTAGAAGTAATAATTTTCCTAATGAAAAAAATTACTATAAAAAATGAAAAAGAATTCTAAAGAAAAAATTAGATAATCAAAATGTTTTAATTAAAAAGGGTTTAAATGTCCAAAAATGAACAAAAACTAATAATTCTTTAATTTTGCTTATGAGAAATATGAAAAAAAAATTAATTGATTAAAAATAAATAAATTTAAAATCAATACTTAAAAACTAGAAAAGTGTTTAAACAATAAGGACCTACATAAGAGATTAAGAAAAAAAATAATTACGAAAGTAAATTATTTCAAAAAGCTTAAATAATAAATGAATTGCAACGAATGTTTCGAAGTGGTTTTAAGTTATAACAAAATATTGAAATAATTAAACAATATATTATTACAACCATGAAATATAACAATAAAATATTACACCTAGATATACAAGTATATCTTAATTAGTTAGAAATTCAATCAAAATTTGATGATTAAATATTTAACATATAATGAAATATATTTAAGCATATCTAAGTTATATGTGGATCAATTGTTACAAAATGTATTTTTAATTGTTTAAAATGGTTAAAATAACACTTTAATAATATTTAATATTAAATAGTTATTAAAACTTTTGAACTAACTAAATTATAAATTTCATTAAATGGTCTGTATGTAAATCAATTTTTTTTAATATATATTATATATATATATCATTATTATAAATTGTGTCTTTTTTTATTAATAGCAATAACTGTTATACTAGCTATAGTTTAATATAAGCTATAATAGCTATATAACTAGAGCTATTATACCTTGGAATAAACTATCTTTGGTTTATTTTATATTTTTGAAACCAAACTAAATTACCATTTACAATAATTTTTTGTAAAGTTTTTATATTAATTAATTATCTGATATAGAATTCGAAGACTATATATAAAAACATATGTTTAATTTCACAAATTTTCTATGTATGTATTTAATTATATGTATAATAACAATTAATTATTAATTATGGTAATCAATCCTTTTGAGAATTTTTATTTGATTTTTTTAATTAATTATTTTCCGCAAAATATGTAACTTATAGTTTGTAAAACCGTTTATTATAAATGGATTAAAATAATTTTAAATGACATTTGACTTTTAATGTTCGCTCCCTATTAAAATACTTACAAGAAGTAAGAAGGAATATAGATTCACATTTTTTTTTTGTTGTTAGAATTGTATTTATTTTGAATTAAACGTAATCATCCTCTTAATTATAATTGGTTAATTTTATTTAGAAGGTAGCAATAATCACATATTTTTGTGTAAAGAAATTTTTATTAAAGCTTCTTTAATATAATTCTTCTTATATATCAGTCTTAGTAAATTAAACTTTCAACACTAAAGTAACAATTTATGCATGATAATTCTTTCCATTTTTGTTTGAAAAATTTTTATGCTTCTGCATAGAGATAAAAAAAAAATGTTTTTACAAAATTTTCAGACGTGGCAGGCGTGCAAAAATGCCTCTACGTTTTATTTATATTTCTTAAATTGATATCATTATCACTAGATGTTATTATGTAGTTAGATTCCTAAATTTCCTTTTATCTTTTCAAATAAAATACGACTTTTATTGCCAAAGCTTATAAAACTGCGTATTTCATTCACAAAAATTATTGTCAACATTTCTTACAGATTCTCAAAATATATAAAAGACGTGAATTTAAATCAACACTATTTGATCTCTGGTTCTTTTCCTTGAATATTTTTAACATCAACTGAATGGTTCAGAAAAAGAATTACTCCATAGGTATGTTCATATCTCTATTGATTTGAAAAATAAAGCATTTCTAAAACATATTTTCAATTTTTTGTGAATACACTTCATATAATCTTAGTTAAAATTTTAAGTCGTATTTTTAGTTAATTTAATTAAAGTAAATTAATTCATTGCTATTAAATACACGGGATATATAAATTTTCTACTTAATACTTAATGTATCCTGTAGCCTAATTATCATAGTCACTCGCACGTTATTCTTCTGTAAAATAACCTTGATTTCTTTTTAAAAAAAAGGTATAAGTATAGAAAATAACCATGAAATCTTAAATAAATTCGTTAAAACTGCGCAGATTTAAAATTATTCATGATATTTCTTCTAAATATAATGAGATTAATTTAGATAATTTGGGATTTTTGAGAATAGTAAAATAGGTGCAGCGCACTTCGTAACATTCAGTTATGTATAACTACTGATTTTTTAATTAGTAGAAATATTATGTGTACAAATTTTTGTTTTTATTCAATGAAGAAAAATCCAGAAAAATTGATCTGAAGAAAAATACTAGCTCTCTATTTTTCTACTCAATAACAAAACAATTACATAATTTTAAATTTTAACTATTTTTTTTCGACAAAAGCAATAAATTAGTTTAAATGAAAGTTTTCTGTTTAATGTTATATTCTATCTCAAAGATGGTGAGGAAGTCTGAGTCGATGGAGATGGAGTTGGAGTAGGAGTCGGGAGTCCATTATTTTTTGAAGGAGTCGAGAATCGGAGTCAGAGATGATTAAAAGAATATGACTAGTTTTTGCAACCCTGGTATTAAATTAATTAGTGCATATCTGGTTTGTGATGAAAATTTGCTTATACCTGGTATATAATAAAAGTTATCCACACATGGCTTATGATGAAAAGTTATGAATCTCAAGTGAAGAATATTTCTGTTTGTGCAACCATGGTATATAATAGAAGAAAAGGCTTTAGAAAAATGTTTTTACATAAAAACTAAGAATAATTTAACAGGTCTTTTCTTTTCATTTACATAATCGTAACAACAAATTAATTAACAAACACTTAACTTAATTACTTTTTACTTATTCTCAGTTATTATAATTATCAAAAATAAACCAATAAACACAAACATTTCATACAATACATAACTAACTTATTGAAAAAAAGTAAGTATTTCTAAGTAAGTATGTAAAGTAATTAAAAAGTATTACTTACTACATTTACGTTGTCCATTTATATTGTTCCAAAATGTATAATTCGTTACAGTACTCAGCATATAAAAAATCAATATTATTATGTTTTATCATGTTTTAAAATTTGAATAACGTAATAAGAATCAATTATTGCTTCAAGCTTTAAGAATATTTAATCGATGTTAAAATGGAAATGTTAATAAAATGTAGCTTACATAAACATTTCAAAACGTTTTACAATGACATATATGTCAATATGTTACAATATCAATGTCGTTTTCAATGTCATTTAGTTTTGTCACTATCGCTTATGAATCTGACCTAAAATATAGCATGAAACATATTTTTAAAATAAAAATGTCTAAACATTATTTGCGATTTATCAATTGTATTAATTTATTACTTTCTTTTATGTATAGCTAGATCCATGTCTTATATAATAGTGAAAATTATGTATTAATCCAAAACAAAACTTTAGAGATTCCAAGACAAAATAATTCATTTTTGAAATTCTTATTAATAGTAAATCTCAGTCTGTACATAGTAAAATAATAAATCAGTAAGTAAGTAATAAATCGCATGCAACCACATTCAAACGCAATTAAGAAATTAAATAAATTTTAATTTATTCAAGTAAATATATAGAAATAAATAAATATATATATATATGTATATATATTATATATATACTAGCAGAACCCGGCATGCGTTGTCTTGTCAAAAAAAATGCATTGTAGAAAATTAGATATCGAAAATATATTCTCAATATATAAAAATATATTCTCTCTGCATTTTAATTTTCTTGGATGTCCTTTGAACCGATTATAAGATGAAATGCTGCAGCACCCTCTGGTGGCAAGTAACCATAAAGTGGATCCTTATTTTCACCACTCGAATCCCATTTTCATAACGATGGGTTGAACGGTGTAGAAGTTGATAGAGTGCAGCACCTTCTAGTGACGACTTACAAGAAATTGATATCTTAAATATATTCTGCATGTTTTGTCAAACACACACAAAAAATTTCATCAAAATTGGTCCAGCCATATAGGAAGACTTCAGTGACAAACAGACGTACAGAAGAAATATATATATATAGATATATATCAAAAGAAAATTATTTAAAGTATAAATTAAAACAATTTGCAATACTTCTTGCATTTAGGTATTCTCAAAAAAATTTCTGACTTATTTATTTAAATTTGGTTAATATAATTTAATCATCAGTACAATAAAGCCAAATATTAATGTATATTTAAAGTAAAAATTAAATTTTATAGTGATGTTTGGTACTTAAACTTTACAGAAACCCTGAAATGACCAATGGAAGTTGGTATTTGAGTTGCAAAATAACAAACTGCCGCTGACAAGTGATTGGATTAGCTTACTAAAACAATATTCTAAGTGTTTGAACCTTTAGTGTAATAAGAAAAATCCCTACAAACGGCAGGGAATATAATTCACAAAATTTTATTTGTTCGTGAAGACGACAAAAAACAGTGCTTTTTTTTTTCAATATTTATCGTAAAAATATTTATCGTTTTCATTATTATTTTAAATACGACAAAAAAATAAAGACATTGAAATTTCGTTGAAAATTGCGTACGGCGTTATACGGAAAACTATACATTTCAGACCTATTAAGTAAAATTAAACGAGTTTAAAAATAGTAACTAAAAAAAATAATGAAAGAAAATTGAAAGGAAAGTGAACTAAAATAATAACTCCTCAAAATAAAGAAATATTTTTGGAGACTTATATAAATGTATTTGTTTTTTGTAGAATGTATTGCTGTGTTATTAACTTTATTATTAGACAGACAATATTTTTTTTTCTATTTCATATCAAGCTTTCACAAAAAAAAGGCCTTGTCCATTTTTTAAACCAGTTTCCAAATTCTACAACACATTCACGTTCTCTAATATAAATGTGAATTTCAAAACGGAATTTCTTCTGTGCTTAACTAAACATTCCCGTATGCTTTTACAGCCAATTTCCGACTCTCAACAGAACAGGATTTTCTTAACAAACACTTGCACCGCATGGGTGTAGCTACTCATGATGTCTGTCCTCTGTGTTCGTCAGGTGAAGCCATGGACTTTTTACATTTGACAACATGCACTGCATTTGATTTTATGACTTTTAATTTTGACAACTTTATCAAGGCTGGATTTCATTGTTAGAGTTCTTATGACGGATGTCGCCACACTTTGATGCGGAAAATCCCCGTATTAAACGTATATAAAGATGTTTATAAAACTTTTATACATAAATCCAATTCACAGCTCAAATTACATTAAAAAATTCTTCAAAATTATACTTTTACTCATTTCTGAGCAAAATTGAAAGAATTTATTGTAACGAAACCTGTTTTACTAAAACCAAAACAAACACAACATTTCTGATAACCAGCATGGTAAAAAATCAGTACACGTATTTAACATAGGAAAACATCACTTCCATCCATGTGCTTTGGACTGAAGAATCCATTTAAAAACCGGCGAGGTAGTAAAAGGCGAAGGGCACTTTACTTCATTCTTACGGAATTTACCATACATGCACTTATACTAAGGTACACGAAATTCAGGAACATGACAAACTTTCACCTCACAAAGGTTCGTAGATGTAGAGTGTTATGTACTTTTTATACGAAACAAAGTGTAACTGTTTATTTTTGAATACCAAAATCTTTACTTTCAGAATATCAGAATTGTTTCTTTTATTTTCCTAAAAGATCAATGGAGGATATATATGCATATATATATATATATATATATATATATATATATATATATATAAATATATATATATATAATATATATATATATATAAAAGATAAATTTTCAAAAACAGTCGAAATTTACATAACACTATGAAATCATCTTTGAAAATAGCATTCGCTGTGCATGCACTTTCATATACTCTCTTAAATATACCAAACGCAAGAAAAAAGATAAAAGCTTAGATTATATTATACCAGATAAGATGGATACATAAGCTATATATATAAATCTTTAGCTCCTGAGCGACGCTACGACTGTTAACACGCCAGTCAACTGCGATTATTTCTCTGATTTTATCGACATTTTCAACGACGGGCTTACCTGTGCGAGGTGAATCCTTAATATCAAAAATACCTGAACGGAATCGACGAAACCAAAATTGCACGAAATTGGCTGTCACAGTATCAGGACCATATATGACCCTTCACAATTTCAGCCGCCTGGCTCGCATTTTCGCCTCTATCAAAGAAAAACTCTAAAATGTACCGAATTTTCTCTTTGTTGACTTTCATTCACTTTGTAACTCGCAACTGAATGAACCAAACAAAAAACAGATGCGAAATGTCACCTTTCTAACGAACATAAATCTAAATTTTTTGATCGATGCTCTACGAGATAACGATCACTACAGCCATCTACCAAAAATATACTGGATTTCTTTTTTCGCTGATATTATTACGCAAACTAAGCTAATTTAAAATAGTTTTTCATACAGTAATGAAAGCAATTTCGTGTAAATAATATAGTCATTCAAAATTATCAAAAAAGAAATGAATATTTCATCCTTCACAGATTGCAGCATTTAAACATTGTCTATTTTTAATCTAAATTTTTTGATCGATGCTCTACGAGATATCGATCACTACAGCCATCTACCAAAAATATACTGGATTTCTTTTTTCGCTGATATTATTACGCAAACTAAGCTAATTTAAAATAGTTTTTCATACAGTAATGAAAACAATTTCGTGTAAATAATATAGTCATTCAAAATTATCAAAAAAGAAATGAATATTTCATCCTTCACAGATTGCAGCATTTAAACATTGTCTATTTTTAATCTAAAACTTTTTTTATTCAGATACAATATTACTAGTATTATGTATTGATTTCAAAGCACTTAAAAATCTTTGTCTCGTTTCTTTCTTTTTCATTTCTTTTTCTTTCTTCTTCTTTCTTTTTTTTCTTCATTTCTTTTTTCTTTCTTATTCATTCTTTCTTCTCATTTTCTTTTCTTCTTTGATTCTTTCTCAAATTTTTCTTCTTATATTTTTACACAGACTAGGCTAATTTAAAATAGTTTTTCATACAGTATTTCGTACAATTAATAATCAAATGCAATTGTACAATTAATTTCAATCGTGAATATTTCGTATAAATAATATAATCATCCAAAATTATCAAAGAAGAAAGAAATATTTCGTTATTTCCTTTATAAGTAATTTGTTATTCAAAGCACTTTATAGTATTACGTATCAATTACAAAGCACTTTATAGTATTATGTATTAATTTCAAAGCACTTTAAAAAAAAAACCTTGTCTCATTTCTTTCTTCTTTTCAGATAGTTTCAAAGCTGCAACAAAAAGAATCTCAACGATGTCATGCAAAACCCAATGTATAATAGATGACATTGTCACAAAGAACTGCTCAGTTAAACATTTCACAAAATTAAGGATTATCAAAAATGTATTTGTTATATGTGCTGGTGTACTACTGCTCTTCACTGCTTACGACGGCTTGACAATGCTGCAAAGCACCATGAACCACGAGCAAGGCATTGGCGTAACATCTCAGGCACTTGTGTACGCTTGTTTCTGCATTTCTGCTGTGCTCTTCCCAAAGTATGCCACTAAAAAACTTGGCAGCAAAGGAACTTTCGCTTTGTCAATGCTCTCGTATCTCCCATACGTTGCTTCAAATTTTTATTCGCACTGGATTTTAGTGGTGCCTACTTCAATCATAATAGGCATGGGTGCTTCTTTACTTTGGGGCTCCCAGGCGACCTACTTGACTGACATAGCTCACATGTACGCCAATATCATCTTCGAAGAGAACAAATCTGCATCATCACTTGAAAGCAGCACTTCAGAAACGAATGCATCGAACACTAGCAACTTGAAAATGTTGATGAGTCGGAGCTTGTCTTGCAGCAGCATAAGACGCATCTACAAGAATGATGCAGACAGTGTTATTCTGAAGTCGTACAAAGATGTGACACCCAAACGTAACAGCGTCACCGTGGCAGTAATTTCTAAATCACCGGTAGATATCTACATAAGTGATTTAAATCTAGTTGACAATAGTTCTCAAACAGATTATGGATCTTTTAAAAATATCGAGCAGCATAACATAATTAATGATTACACAAAAAGTCTTCCATCATCCATGGAATCCTCGACAGACCACATGAAATCGAATGACAGAAGTAAATTCATCGAATCTACAACAGCTATCTTTTTCGGTTTTCACGGATTTGCGTATTTGACCTGTCACATATGGAGCAATTTGATGACATACTTCTTCCTTCTAAGCGACGTCCATCGTGAAGATGTCACCAATTCCTCCGGTTGCCTTTGTGGTGCTGATTTCTGCAGCGCTGAATCGACTTGCTTCGAGCACAACATTGAAGTACCAAGTGACCAAATAAGATTTATCCTCACTGGTATTTGCGTTTGCATTGGTATCGCTTCGGTGCTTTTGGTGACATTCTTTCTGGATCCCTTGGAAACTGAAAAAGAGGAAATAAGTTTTTCTGCTGATTTGCTGATGGCTACATATAAAATAGCAAAGAGGAAAGAGATCTTGCTTCTCCTGCCAGCTTCATTCCATATTGGCATGGTCCAAGGATTCTACACAGGAGACTTTACTAAGGTATATTTTTTGTTATTAAAATTTCATATAAAACATAAATATTTAATAAACAGAGTTATGACATAATACTTCAGAAACTTGTATTACTGTTTAATTGAAATTTCGCTATGGTTTTATTTGTTTTTAATTACTATGTTGAACAATAATGATTTGAAAACGATGGTTCTTCGGAGTTTCTCATAATGCAATTAAATGTCATATTTGTCACAAGCATATAAAAGCAATAATTCACAATAAAACAATAATCTTTATCTTTTATTTAACGTTTTATTATGATGTTGACGATGATACTTGACTTTGTTAGTAAGACATTGATTTGAAATTTTTAGCAATAATTAGATGCTTAGCACAAGCAACTATCAAAATCAATATAATTTTTTTCTGAAAATTCTTCAGTATGTCATATCAGTAACTAATAAATTGTTAACTTTTCTTCAATTAATTTATAGTTATAATGAATATTTTTTTTTTTTATATTTCTGTAATATATCCATTAATTTACGGATAATTGCTTTTCCCCACATAAAACTGTTCACTAAACCGTTTTAGAACTATCTTAATAGATGATAATTACTTTAATTCTAATCAATTAATAGATTTTTGTAATTTTAAATTATATTTTAAAAATAACGTTTATATATATATTGGATTTTTTTAAACAATCATTTTGTGGTTGCAAATAATGCACTTAATAAATATAAATAGGTTTTTTTTTTTTTTTTTTTTTTTTGGAAAGGAAAGATTGAAGAAAATGAGATGCAATTATATTTATTCCGCTGATTCATTCCTATTATTATTTTAGAGTTAACCTTATTACCTAAGATTTACAGGAATACTAAATTTGTTTTTAAAATGTTTTGAGTTACACTTTTTCACCTTCTAGTATTTAATTTAACAGTATGAATCTTGATTTGTGGCAATACTTGCTGTTCAACCCACTTAAAAGAAATTCTTTAAAATCATTCTACATTAAAATAAACAATATTTTATAAATTTTCTAAAAAAATGTATTTTAAAAATGTTTTAATTAAGTGTAAGTCGGTATAATTTTGATATAGGGTTTTAAAATGTTTATTAAATTCTTTCCTTCTATATTTTAATTATTCTGATAGGACTTACCTGAATCGTTTTAAAGTGCAAAGTATTTTGGAAGTTTCTCGCTGCAAAAATAAACTAGTTAATTGTTTACTTTCTTTCTAATTATAATTAGGCTAATCTACTCGATAACAAATTCATATGATATTTTCCAATTCTTGAATAATAAAAGAATTCGTTCAGTCCGGTTTGTGTTCGTGTAAAACCATTCTTAAGAATTCGGGAGTGATCTTTCATCTTGTTTTCGCAATAATAATATTATTACTCTTTTTAGAAATTAAAGTCTAATGTTTAGATTTTGTTTTAGGTTGTTAGAATTAACATTTTTTGTCTAATAATGTTTTAATGTTTAGTCTAATGTCTAATGTTTTAATGTTAAAGTCTAATGTTAGAGAATGTTTAGTCTAATGTTTATCATGAGTGATTGCATTTTAAACTGTTTACCTGACAAAAAGTTATTTTTTTTAATATATTTATTGATTATATTTTACTAAATTATGGATCTACAAATAGTTAATAAATTTTCAGGGATTATTATTGACTGTGAGTTCCAGTGAGAATGTTATTTAATAAACAGGACGATTATAATTAAAGTCCCAATTTCAAAATTTTCTAGACAAAATGAGGTCAAATGTGAAATGCAGATACTTGAAGAAGTTGGAAACGGTAGGGGATCAAATAAAGTTCCAAAGCGTATTAAAAGAGGGCGTTGTAAGCGGCATACAGAAAGTGAATTCGGCTGCCAGTGATATTTTTCATCGAAATGACAACATATTTGGCGTGAGTTGCACATTAAATCCAGTCTAGTGGGCAATGTGCTGGATTGTTTTGATTTTTTTGACAGGAAAAAATGACTTCCAAGTCATTTAACAGTTGTGACACTGTGAGTGGATAGCCCATCCACCATGGCAAGGTCATACCCAATTGGATGAGAAAAATCAGTGGAACTTTTTTTGGAACACTTTTGGAATCCATAGCTTTCCCCACTACTTTAAGTATCTTCAGTTCAAATTTTAACTTATTGCGACGAAGGGTTCTTTTTTTTACAGCATTGTGAAAGTGGGACTTCACCACTGTAAATCACCCTGTGTTTTAGGCATCAATAAAAAATTTTTACATTTAACTTATAAAATATATGGCAATATGTTACTAAATACAAAAGAAAAATACACACAAACTATGATATTTTAATACAGATTACATGAATAATTTATAACTTAATAAAGATCATGTTTAGGAAGATGAATAATTCATTAGCTTATTCACTCGTAAATGTAGATGGCGAGTTTTGATGCAAGAAATTCTCTCTTTGTTAGTTAACAAATCTTTTCTTAAGCCAAGCAATCATTATCACAAGCTTCGAAAATTATGTTCGGAAAGTAATGTGAATTTAGAAATAATATTCATTGAAGTGAAATATTATCGAAGAAGATGAAAGTGAAATATATCTAAAGAGGATTGCATACTTATATGAAGCTTTGATTTCGTATAAAATGAACTGGTTATATTTAATGCAAGTATTTAAAACAAATATTTCTTACAAACGAAATATAGCAAAAGGATTTGTTATCATGTGTGAAAATTATGTTGTCCTGGTTAGTGTCCGTAATGTTATCCGAAAATGAGGTTCAAGCAATTAAAACTCTACTGCAAATTTTGGCGGAAAATGGCAGTTTGGGTTCCTAACTCTTGAAATTATTCATAAATAACGTTAAACTTAAGGAATTTTCTGAGAATTTGGCTTTTGATTCAAGTGTTTTGTAGTATAGTTTTAAATCACTTTTCATGTGTTGAGTTGGGATTTTAAACATTTGTATTTCCAATAGCTACAAAGTACTCGTAGTGAGTTGATCAATTCCTTCTTTTTGAAGTTTCATATTTATCACTATTGGCTTTTTTCCCATGCCTATTGAGCTGTATAATTCTTCTAATTGTATTTTGGAATACATCATTCTTCATTTATGCCTAGAATTTCCAAACTTTGATATATTCTTTTGGCTATTGAATGCTATAGTTTTTCTTGTGGAATTGAGAATAATTTATTCTTCATTTACGACTTCATTTATTTTACTTATGTATATTCTTTTAGAGATTCTTGAACAATCCATTCTTCATGAAATTCTGGTTGAAGTACTTCATGAAGTTCAACATTGCTATATTCATATGGCTATTTGAATTTGGCCATTCGTGTAGTATTCCAATCAATTGCTTCATATATGTCTTACATTATTAAATATTGGCATATTCCTGAATTTATTCATCTGTTCTCGAACGTTCACACGTGATAAGTTGAAATATATCGAGCAGATTTCAGTTGTTATTTATTTATTTATAATTTTTTTGGTCGCAATATACACTGAAGTGACAAAAGTCATGGGATAGCAATATGCAAATTTTCAGATAGCAGTAGCATCGCGTAGAACAGGTATAAATGCTCAGTGTTTTCGCAGAGCTTTCATTTCTGTTCAAGTTATTCATGTGAAGAGGTTTTGACGTGATGATGACCGCACGACGGGAATTAACAGACTTTGGACGCGAAATGTTAGTTGGGCTAGACGCATGGGTCATGCCATTTCGGAAATCGTTAGGGAATTCAACATTCCCAGATCCACTGTGTCAAGAGTGTGCCGAGAGTATGAAATTTCAGGCATAACATCCCCACCATGGACAGCGCAGTGGTCGACCGCCTGCACTTAACGACCGAGACCGGCGACGTCTGCAAAGAGTCGTAAATTCTAACAGACATGCAACACTGCCGTCAAATAAACGCAAATCAATGTGGACGTACAAGGGACTTGTCTGTTAGAACTGTGCGGATAAATTTGGCTTTCTTGGGCTATTCCAGCAGAAGACCGACTCGAGTGCCTTTACTGACAGAACGACATCGCTTGCAGCGACTCACGTGGGCACGTGAGCATATCGGTTGGTCCCTAGATGAATGGAAAACCGTGGCCTGGTCGATGAGTCACGATTTCAGTTGGTAAAAGCTGATGGTAGGTTTCGAGTGTGGCGCAGACACCAGAAGCCATGGACCCAAGCTGTCAGCAAGGCACTGTTCAAGCTGGTGGTGGCTCGTAATGGTGTGGGCTGTTTTTTCATGGCACGGACTTGGTCCTCTTGTGCGACTGGACCGAACATTGACTGGAAATGCTTATGTTCAGCTACTTGGAGATCACTTGCAGCCATTCATGGACTTCATGTACCCAAACAACGATGGGATTTTTATGGATGACAATGCGCCATGTCACCGGGCCACAACTGTTCGCGATTGGTTTGAAGAACATTCTGGACAATTCCAACGATTGATCTGCCCACCTAGATCGCCCGACATGAATCCCATCGAGCATTTATGGGACATCATCGAGAGGGTCTGTTCGTGCCCAAAATCCTGCACCATCAACGCTTTCACAATTATGGACGTCTATCGATAGAGCATGGCTCAATATTCCTGCAGAAGACTTCCAACGACTTGTCGAATCCATGCCACGTCGAATTGCTGCACTTCGCCAGGCGAAAGGAGGGCCGACACGATATTAAGAGGTATCCCATGACTTTTGTCACTTCAGTGTAGTTATCCAATGTAAGAAAAAGAATGATTAAATTACTGATGTTTCTTATCTGCTTAGAACATCACAGAAGACTTTTTTTCAGAATATTTATTCAAGTTTGGAGTTAAGGACCTGTATCTATTAATTATGCAATAGTATAGATGTATAACTCGATTTATTGACTTAAAAACAGGAGTCATCTCAGACTGTAAAAAGTTTGAAAAATGTATATAATGTTTTAATTTAACCAAATATAGATAAATTCAAATCAAATTAAAAGAAATAACTTGTATTAACTGCAATACCAATTTTAATTGATATCAATTCTAAAAGATGAACCACATAAGAATTTACAAAATATGTGCCTATATGTTACTAAATACAAAAGAACAAATATTTTATTAATTTTATTAATTTATTATTTATATTTTATTAAAAAAATTTTAATTTATTCAAGATTAGAGTAATGGGCCTGTAAAGTATTAATTGTGTAATACGGTAGATATGTAAATTGTAGTATTCAAGTACATAAAATTCTGATATTATAAAACTTTTGAAGCACTGTTAAAAATAGATCGAAATAAAGTACAAATAAGTTAAACTACAGAATTAGATAAAAATGCAGGATTTTCAATTAATTTGATGCGAAAAAAAGTTAAAAAAGAAAGAAAAAAATTGTAAAAATGGAAGTTAAACGATCAAATATAAAATCTCGCATAACACTCTCACATGCATTAAATATTTAGAAATAATATTGACTTATTTATATACTTTAAACTAGATATTTCAGAGAATATTAAGTATTTTTAAAATTATTTCTATAGTAGACAGAAAAAATGGCATTAAATTTTTGCAGCAGTGTATATTTTGAAATAAAAATATTATCTGCTGCCTTTTATTTCATTCCGCTTTCAAAATATCGCAAATAAATAAACTCCAGATCAAAGGATGTGTTTTCATCTTTCTAAAGATAAGCAATCCTATTCATAAAAAGCATTGCATAAAACGTTAAAAACTGAAATATTATTGAAAGAAAATAAAGAAAACGCCTTTCAATAACTTCCATGGAAAGAAGACACCTCACAGAATAACCCTCAAACACATTTATTGATTCTAATGTTTCTCAAGTGAAGAGTCTGATAACAACAACAACAAAAAAAGCAACGCTGAGTCAAAGTTTTTCAAGATATCCATAGCAGCAATAAACAAAATAGTAAACAGATATCTTGAAAATACTAAAAACAACACAGTCTGCACTTGTTTTTGCAGAGACATGTTAATGGAGACAGAAAAATATTCTTTAATCCCGTAGGAGAACGGTGTGGCAGGATATAAACAACCATTGTGATCCTGGATAAAACACGAATTTATCAAAACAGCCTCAAACGAAAGCGTCCCATGACTATGAAAAAGGAAATATGCAAATGGAGTTTCGACAATGTAAAGAAAGTCTGAATAAGGGGTGGTTTGAGATTATGGCTGGTTTCTCTTAAAATGGAACACTAAACATTTGAATTGAGGAAGATATTTAATTTACCTCATCGTCATACTATTCGAAAAATAAAAGATAAAAAAAAATAAAAGAAAATTTTTAAATCGAAAGATAAAATTTTTACAATTTTTTTCTTTCATGGAAGAAATATAATTTTTTTTATCACGGGGGTAGCATAAAACATTATCCCTGTTTTGTCAAACACACACAAAAAATTTCATCCAAATCTGTGCATCCGTTTAGGATAGTTCAGTGACAGACACATGTATAGAAGAATTATATTTATACAGATATATCGATTGTAGTGCTGCCTACTATGTCCAACTGTGAATCTAAACCATCCAGGGACCAACTCAAAACCCAAAAAGAATCTCTATTTTATATATATATATATATGAGCATATTTCTATGAATTGTCTAACTTTTAAATATAGATTATTGATCCTTAATTACACAGATTAAAAACTATAAATGTGTCCCAACTACAATTGATGAACAATCTCTTGTGAATATTTGACAGATTATTTTAATATCGATATGAAAATTAAATGCTGACAAATTTTTCCTTTCCAACCCTTTTGAAATATACTTTCTTTTAAAAGATATAATTAGATCAAACTATTACTATTTTATTTATTTTTTATGTGTGTGAAATAATCGGATATAGTATAATATAATGTTTGAGTTTTTTATGATCAAAATTTTTATTCTAAATGCAGTGGAATTAATTGTGAAGATCAACTGCAAATTACGACGACAGTACTTCACTTATCCAAAATTGGAATTCTTTGTTAAATGAGATCTATTGTGCTATTGAAAACATGGATCCATTTGGATAAATTCTAGTCTGCAATCCGTTCACGTATTCTTAATTAATTAACTGATCGTAAGTGATTCCATTGTTGATGATGTGCTTTGTGATTCCACTAATTGCCAGCTAAGCACATACAATGTGTTCAATTTGCAATTCTGTAAATGATTCCACTTCATTAATAATCTTATTTATGTTTTATTACTTATTGTTACACCTTTCTTTCAATTTATTAAAAGAAATGAAACAATTCTTGCAGATTTCTTTTTATCTGTAAATAGTGAATTGTCTCTTTAAAAAAGGTGCATTCTTATATTTAAAACAATCATAAATTTAATTAATTGAAGTTAAAAATGAATAAGGGCGTAAAAAAATTTATTGCTTTTCTATGTTTCAAGTTCGTTAAACATACAACAATCAAGTCAAATCAAACACGCAATGTATATCGATTGTATATACGCAATGCGGTGCACATAACATTATTTTTGAAATATTTAATTTCGCCATCTATTGACAGAAATGAGAATACAACTTTTTAATGCAAAATGTTCTTATTATATGAAGAACTATTCGTGTTCAGTTACAACTTTACTTGATATTTTGTCATTTATGAAATTTTTTTGAAAAAGGTTTATGGGCAAGGTCATATCCAATTGGATGGGAAAAATCGGTGGAAGCTTTTTTGGATGCCATACCGTTTCCACCTTCCTCAAGTATCTGCAGTTCAAATTTGAACACATTGTGACGAGTGGTTCTTTTAAACAGCATTTTGAAAGTGGGGCTTTAATTATAGTCAACCTGTATATATATACACTCAAGAGCCAAAACATTATGACCACCTGTCAATAACGAGTTGGCTCACCTTTGGCGCGCAACACAGCTTCAACCCGCCTTGGCATGGATGCCACAAGTCCTTGGTAGATGCCCGGAGACAGATTGTACCAGATGTTTAAGCGACGGTCACGCAAATCCGAGATATTGCGAATTGGTGGTCTTTGAACTCTGAGCTGCCGTCCCAGGACATCCCAAATGTGTTCTATCGGATTCAGATCCGGTGATTTAGGCGGCCAGGACATTAACTGGAATTCAGCATCATGCTCCTGGAACCACTCCAACACAATTTTAGCCTTGTGACAAGGGGCGTTGTCCTGTTGGAACATTCCATTTCCAGCTGGAAAAACAGAGGCCACGTAAGGGTGCAACTGGTCTGCAATGATGTTCAGATACCCTGTAGCATTCATGGTCTGCTCTACCACAACCACGGGTCCCAAAGACGCCCAGCAGAACGTCCCCTAAAGCATAATACCGCCACCACCGGCCTGTGTATGACCTACTGTACATTGAGGGAGCAACTGTTCGCGGAAGGCGGCGTATCCTGACACGTCCATCGGCGGGATGAACGACCATGATTCATCTGACCAGGTAAGTCTCTCCCACTGATCCATTGGCCAGTCACGATGTTCCGGCCCAGCGCAGGCGCAGTTGGCGATGACGCGGGGTCAGCAAAGGCACACAAGTGGGACGTTTGCTGCGTAGCCCCATATCCAACAGTGTCCGCTGAACAGTGTGCTCCGATACTATTCCTACTTGGCCCCGCATTGTATTGGGCTGTCAGCTGAGCCACTGTCTGTCTCCGAAGATCTTTTTCTTCGATAGCGTGTGGACGTCCAACACCATGTCGTCTACTGCTGGTTTCACCGTCATTCATCCACTTTGCATAAGTACTAACAACTGTAGATCGCGAACAACCCACGAGTCGTGCAGTTTCGAAATACTTGTTCCGAGCCTTTCGAGCCATTACAACCTGCCCTCTATCAAAGTCGTTTAGATCCGCAGCCTTTCCCATCATACACAGAAGTAAATGAAAGAATGATTCTTCAGACTCTCCAGCAGCAGTTAAATACACTTCCACCTGATCACGTGCCTTCCACGTCATCCAGGCGAGTTCATTGCAAAATGTAGGTGTGGTCATAATGTTTTGGCTCTTGAGTGTATATTATACAGGGTTAATTTATTTGCAGGCCTTCATCGCCTGCGCTTGGGGCACTTACCACGTGGGATTGGTGACGGTACTGTACGGAACCGTATGTGGTATTTCTTCCTTCTGTTGCGGGTGTCTGGTGAAGAAAATCGGCCGGATTCCCGTTTTCTTCGCTGCCCACTTGGTGAACGTCGCGGCCTGCCTGTTTCTCTTGTTCTGGAGTCCCAGTGCCCAAGAGCCCAATATGTTCTTCGCAGCTGCTGGCATGTGGGGGTTTACGTGGGAGCACTTTGGTCTCAGCTGAGAGGTATTATTTTATTGCTTCGAACACATTTACTGACATAGAACATCATAATTGTCCAAACATGTATTTATTATTAAATAGTGTTTCTGCCACACTACAGTGGAATTATGAATATGATCCATTTACAGCATGCAACGTTTCCCATACTTGTTTTATTTTGGAAGACTTAATGAAATTTAAACTTTAAATGGAACATCTTGGTTTTTTTATCAACAAAGATGATATTTTCCATAGCATATAATTAAGAAATCATGGATATATAGCTACTTTATAAAAAAAATACTCATAAGAGAATATATATTTTATATAGTTTTAAAATAAATTGATTGAAAAGCATTTGTCTTAAACTAACTGAAAAATTTTTGATTGGCAGTGTTAGTATTTTTTTTTTTAATAAATCAGAATCAGTAGCAAAATCAATAAGTTTTCTTGATCATTTGTATTAAGAGTTGACTCAGAACTAAAGTTATAACTAGCTCTATATTGAGAATTCGCAATTCATCACTAGCTCATCTTTTCATAACAATACAATTTACATATTTAAATTATAGAACAGTATTTGAATTCCATTAAACGGATATAACTTTCTTTACAACCTCAGTTTAACATAACATTTGGTAAATGGATTATTGTGATTTGACTCCATGTGCTTTTTCTTGGTTTTTCTTCATGTGTGAGCAAGATTTAATAGATTTCCAGGAAGACAATGTTCATATTTTTGTCTTTTCTGTACAATGAAGACTGGTATTTTTAAGGATGCATCATCATAATGCACTCGAAATGATACAGCATTTGTTACATTTCGCGGTAATAGCATGCGATAGAACATCTTGCAAAATTTGCTCACATAATTTGAACTGTAAACATAGGAAAATAATTACTTTCAAGGCTGTATTAAAGAGTTGTTCAGTTTATTACAGCATAAAAAGAATAGAACCACAGTAACAACGTTCCTAATATTTAATAAACAATTAATAATTTTATTATAGGGCAGCATATGCGGTAAACTTAAGAGGTACAGAATTTTTATTGATTTAGTTGTTTACCACATAATATAAAATCAGTTAACATATGTAAATAATAAGACAGAAATACAAAGCCACCAAAAGGTTTGAGTTCACTTTAAAACAATTAATATATAAATGCATCAGATAAAAAAATGTTCACTACATTTTTTAAAAATTAATAGATTTTTTGCTAATAAATTTCAGTGTTCGCTCCATTTGCTTTGCCACATCAAGTCGATAATTATTCTCTACCTAAATACAATGGATCATGCCCAGAGTCACTATGGCAACAACAGTGAAAATAGTTCTCTTTAATGTATTAAGATCCGAATTTTGTCTTTGTAAATAATATTCTTAAAATACTCCCACTTTACAGAATTGCGGGTACCATATCAGGATATCTTAGTGGCCTTAGAATGCACGCGATTTCGACAAAGAATTCGACATTTTCGTGGCTTGTTTGGCTGTTTGAGAGACTATTTATATACAGGGTGATTATAATTAAAGTCCCACTTTCAAAATGCTATAAAAAAAGAAACACTCGTCACAATGAGTTCAAATTTTAACTGAAGATACTCTCAGGAGGAAACGGTATGGCATCAAAAAAGTTCTATAGATTTTTCCCATCCAATCGGATATGATATTGCCGTGTTAGATGGGCTTTCCACTCCTTCAAAAAACCGAAACAATCCGACACATCGAACACTAAAGTGGGTTTAAGGAACAACTCATGCCAAATAAGCTGTCATTTCGATTTAAAATATCACTGACAGCCGAATTCATTTTCTGTAGGCCGCTTACAATGCCCTCTTTTAATACACTTTGGAACTTATTTGACGCCATACCGTTTCTTCCTTCTTCAAGTATCTTCATTTCAAATTTGAACTTATTGTGATAAGTGATTCTTTTTTGTACAGCATTTTGAAAGTGGGACTTTAATTATAATCATTCTTTAAATGTGTCCCATTTCTTTTAACTTTTGCTATGCCATTTTGCGGATCTTTATACTAAACAAAAATGTTTTTACTGATTTTTACTCCGCTGATTAAGAAATGCATCGTCCTTCCTCCTAAGCAGTCGCCATTGCACTGAAGGAATGCGGTACAAAAATCTCTTCCTCAAACAACGCATTTTTCACATCATCTGAAGGTTACGGTTGCAAAAAAAAAGTTACTATATGACTAAAAGATGTGTTTTTCGATAATTTTTGAAATATTTTTGCAAAGAAAAAATTATTGATTTTCATTAAACATTTTTAAAATATTCCTTTTTTTGATGAGCCTGTAACTCTACCGTATTTTTTTTCTCTAATAATTACTCAAACATGTTCAATATTTTCCGTTGCAGCATTTTATGGCGTTCTTTTCAAAGTGGACGAAGAAGCGGCCTTCGCAGCTTTTCATGTCTGGTATTCGTTGGGCTTCACCCTTTCTTTTGCCTACAGCAACTACTTCTGCACTTACGTCAAGATTTATGTATTGATCACTTTGTGTATATTGGGATTCACTGGCTATTTAATTGTAGAATTATTACACATTAAGAATAAAATTAAAAAATAACTATTCATTCGATATCTTGATCTATATAAATGTGCAGGGTGATTATAATTGAAGTGCCACCTTCAAAATGAGGGGAAAATATACCACTCGTTACAATAAATTCAAATTTTGATCTGAAGATACTTGAAAAAGGGGAAAAAGTTACGGCATCAAAAACGTTCCAAAGGGTATTAAAAGATGGCGCTGTAAGTGGCCTAAAGAAAGTGAATTCGGCTGCCAGTGATAGTTTGAATCGAAATGACGATGTATTTGGCATGAGTTGCACATGAAACCTACTTTAGTGTTCAATGTGCTCGAATGTTTCGGTTTTTTTTTTGACGGAAAAAATGACTTCCAAGTCTGTGAGTCTGTCAACCGCTGTGAGACTGTGAGCGGAAAGTCCATCCACCACGGAAAGGATGTACAACATTGGATAGGAAAACCTTTTTTGGAACTCTTTTGGTGCAGTACAGTTTCCCTCTTCTTTAAGTAACTTCAGTTCAAATTTGAACTCATTGTAAAAAATGGGTTTTTTTATAGCATCTTGAAAGTGGGTCTTTAATCACCCTGTAAGTAACTCATCAAATTCATTTACTGTTATAATTGTTCTTTTGCAAACATCTAAATGAACACGAATTACTGACGTTAAACTTATTATTAAGAAAACAGCTGAAATTGAGATTTTTTTTTTTTTTTTTTGCTATAATAAAATGAATTATTTAATTATAGCAAATATTATTATTAAAATTGATTTATATTTACTATCATTTTTTTCATTTTAACATTATTCTTTTCTTTTTTAAAAATTATTTTATCAAAAGCATAATTGTAAAAATAGTAATAAATTTTTATTAATAGATTAAAAATATTTTTAGGATAAAAAATGGAGGTTAATTCTTAATGTTCTAATAATTTTGAATTTAGCTTAATTGTAGTGTTTTGTGATTTTTTTCTTTTCACTGATTACCATTCAATAAGTTATAAAGTTACAACTAATTCATCGCGTTCATCTATAAATGGTAATTTTTTATATACCTCAAGAAGTTTTAAAATATTTTTGTCAATTTTTCAGAAAATGAACTCAGTTCTTTCTACACACATGTCCATAAATTAAGGATAATTCAGAATCACACAGAAATCTAAAATAAAAATTTCATCTGCAGAATTATCACACACATCTTGAAGAAGAATATGCAAATTACAGGAAACCACCAAATGGCGCGGATAGTACGTCACAATGATGAGAGTGTAAGAGAGGGGTATATAAGGAATAGTGGCAAAGAATTAAAATTGTTCACAAGCGCTTTTAAAAGTCTTTCAGTGCAATACCCGCATATTTATGGCACAAAGGAAGCATTTGATTGATTTTTTACGTGGTAGAATTATCGGACGACTGGAATGTGGACGTATCCAGCTGGAAGTATCCGAGGAACTTGGAATCTCCCAGAGTGTCCTCTCCGGGCTTTAACAACAATTCCAAGATGATGGTAATGTGAGTAGATGTTACAGCACAGGTCACCCCCGAGTTACAACGCCGAATGAGGACCGGTATTTAGTAGTTACTGCCAAAAGAAACAGACGGAGCACAGCATCAGACCTGTCTCGTCAGCTCTCTTCAGCTACCGGTACGACAGTTTCAAGGCAGACCGTGTACAGACGCTTAGGGCACATTGGTATATATGCCCGTAGGCCTGTCTGTGTTGCACTTACCGCAACTCACTGTCGCCTGCGATTAACATGGAGTAGAGAGCATGCATTGTGGACACCGCAACAGTGGTCTTGTGTGATGTTTTCCGACGAGTCCAGGTTTAGTTTGCAGTCTGATTCTCGCCGGACTTTCATATGGAGAGCGCCACCATTGAACGACACCGTTACGGTGGTGCAGGATGGCTCGTTTGCGGAGGAATTATTCTTGGTTCCAGAACTGACCTGCATGTTCATAGTGTAACGATGACAGGCCACATCTCTCGGGATGTCATTCTGGAAAAACATGTACGTTTGTTTCGGGGCGCCATGGGTGCTGAATTTCTGTTTATGAATGACAACGCCCGTCCTGACCGTGCCAACATTGTAGACGAATGCCTTCACTTGGAGGATATCACCCGTATGGATTGGCCAGCATACTCACCTTACTTGAATCTAATAGAGCATGTGTGGGATATGCTTTGGCCGACGAATTACAGCCCGTCAACCTTCTCCCACCTGTCAACCGGAACTTCGGAGAGCATTGCTTGATGAGTGATGTAATATTCCCCCAAGATCAGATTGATAATTTTATACTCAGCATGTCTAGGCGTTGTAAAGGCCGGTATTGCATCGTCCGGGAGACATACTCCATCATACTAACCATGTTACACTGTTTTTTGTAAATAGGTTCCTTTTTGAAATTTGCTCCTGGGAGTAAAAATCGCAATTTTTAATAATTACGTCAAACATATAGCATATGTTTTGCTCTTTACCTTTTGTTTAATAAATAGACTTTACAGATAAGTCAAATTTGTTTTGCTTCTGTCTCTTTCTTTGCCTGAACTTCATTATCCTTGATTTATGGAGATGAGTGTAGATTTCAAAGCATGTAAAATGTAAATAATAAATGAAATCCTTTTATTATTAATATTATTGTTATTATTAATAATAATTTATTATTCTAACTGCATAAGGAATTTAAAATTATTTCATAACTACCAAAAGTTTTAATCAAAATATAGTTTATCGAATTCTGGATTTCCTGTCTTTCTCCGAAATCCCCCAAAAGGATGGGGGGCCTGATGGCCGGGTGTCTAGCCCTCTGGCTCTCGGAATCACAGGCCATGGCATGGATGTTTATAGTGGTTTGGAATCCACTTTAAACTACAGATCCCAGTCTGTTTGGCCCTTAATTGACACAGGATGACCGTAGAGCGACAAAACAAAATCTAAAAAAGCACATTCTTCTGCATAACGAAGCAAATCAACACTGCCAGTTTCATTTTGAACAAGTATGCTTATTATATTATCAAACGAAGCTATTATAAAAGTTCTAAACGTAATTTTGAAAACAATTCTATTTGATACTTCCATTACCTGAAATGCCATCAACTGTCGTTACATTTTGGAATCTCCCCTAATAATAATATATGTCAATGCCGACAATAGGAACAAAAAGAATTGCAAAGTCTATCAATGGTAACAATAAAATTGCAAAGGCCATCAATGCTAACAATAGGAACAAAAAGAATTGCAAAGTCTATCAATGGTAACAATAAAATTTCAAAGGCCATCAATGCTAACAAAAAGAATTGCATAATTTATCATTGGTAACAATAAGAATGGATATAATAATATATGTCAATGCCGTATATAATAATAATATATGTCAATGCCGACAATAGGAACAAAAAAGAATTGCAAAGTCTATCAATGGTAACAATAAAATTGCAAAGGCAATCAATGCTAACAATAGGAACAAAAAAGAATTGCAAAGTCTATCAATGGTAACAATAAAATTGCAAAGGCCATCAATGCTAACAAAAAGAATTGCATAATTTATCATTGGTAACAATAAGAATGGATATAATAATATATGTCAATGCCGTATATAATAATAATATATGTCAATGCCGACAATAGGAACAAAAAGAATTGCAAAGTCTATCAATGGTAACAATAAAATTGCAAAGGCCATCAATGCTAACAATAGGAACAAAAAAGAATTGCAAAGTCTATCAATGGTAACAATAAAATTGCAAAGGCCATCAATGCTAACAATAGGAACAAAAAGAATTGCAAAGTCTATCAATGGTAACAATAAAATTGCAAAGGCAATCAATGCTAACAATAGGAACAAAAAATTGCAAAGTCTATCAATGGTAACAATAAAATTGCAAAGGCCATCAATGCTAACAAAAGAATTGCATAATTTATCATTGGTAACAATAAGAATGGATATAATAATATATGTCAATGCCGTATATAATAATAATATATGTCAATGCCGACAATAGGAACAAAAAAGAATTGCAAAGTCTATCAATGGTAACAATAAAATTGCAAAGGCCATCAATGCTAACAATAGGAACAAAAAGAATTGCAAAGTCTATCAATGGTAACAATAAAATTTCAAAAGGCCATCAATGCTAACAAAAAGAATTGCATAATTTATCATTGGTAACAATAAGAATGGATATAATAATATATGTCAATGCCGTATATAATAATAATATATGTCAATGCCGACAATAGGAACAAAAAGAATTGCAAAGTCTATCAATGGTAACAATAAAATTGCAAAAGGCCATCAATGCTAACAATAGGAACAAAAAGAATTGCAAAGTCTATCAATGGTAACAATAAAATTTCAAAGGCCATCAATGCTAACAAAAAGAATTGCATAATTTATCATTGGTAACAATAAGAATGGATATAATAATATATGTCAATGCCGTATATAATAATAATATATGTCAATGCCGACAATAGGAACAAAAAGAATTGCAAAGTCTATCAATGGTAACAATAAAATTGCAAAGGCAATCAATGCTAACAATAGGAACAAAAGAATTGCAAAGTCTATCAATGGTAACAATAAAATTGCAAAAGGCCATCAATGCTAACAAAAAAGAATTGCATAATTTATCATTGGTAACAATAAGAATGGATATAATAATATATGTCAATGCCGTATATAATAATAATATATGTCAATGCCGACAATAGGAACAAAAAAATTGCAAAGTCTATCAATGGTAACAATAAAATTGCAAAGGCCATCAATGCTAACAATAGGAACAAAAAGGATTGCAAAGTCTATCAATGGTAACAATAAAATTTCAAAGGCCATCAATGCTAACAAAAAAAAGAATTGCATAATTTATCATTGGTAACAATAAGAATGGCATAATTTATCATTGGTAACAATAAGAATTGCAAATTCTATCAATGATGACAATAGGAATTGCAAAGTAACAATAAACAATTTCAAAAATGAAAAAAGATTTAAAATTCAAAATAATAATAATAAATACGAGACTTACGCAAATTTTTCACTGAACATGTGATAAAAAATGTTATTCCAACTGGTGTGATGAAATAACATGCGGCAAAATAGTTATTCTTTATGATAATTGCTGAAGCTTGAATTTATTTTTAAAACTTTAACAAAAAACACATATATTAACTACTTAAAATGTCAATAAAAAGAAAAGCAAACCATGTTTTTAAAATGAAAAAAATGATTGAGTAAGAGGTTTACGCGTGTTGTTATTTTCTCCAACTCTGTAAAATTAAAAATAATAAAATGCGTGAAATAGTGTTTAAATCAATTGATCGTATTTAAATCAAATCAAACATCAGAAAAATCTGAGACATCCAATATTGACAGAAGAAATTCAATTTCTTTATGCTATTGACTACCGAAGAGTTAAACTGCATTAAGTTGTATTAACTTGCATGCATTACCACAGACTGAAAAGTCCACGTTTCATTTATGGACTTCTGTGTCTTTGTGTAGCTGAAAAGTCCTTTTCTCAATGCAAATCTACGACGACGGAAGAATTTTGAAACGAAAAAGAGGAATTGTATGCAGTTCTCCTGAAAGCTTTAGAAAAGCTTTTGTGATGTAAAACAATGGAGAAATAATTCAGAATAATAGTATGGGATCAAACATTCAAATAATAAATATTCACATTTTAAACCACTCTAAAAATATTTCTAAGGATGTATTTATATCCTCTATAATTTCAATGCTTTAAAATTTTTATTGCACTTTTTTTATTTTTTAAAAATTATTTCATTATTATATCTCATATTATCTTTAATTATCTATCTAAATTATCCCCTATTATCCTTAATTATCTATCTAAATTATCTCATATTATCTTTAATTATTTTATTGTTCTATCTCGTTCCTCAATTACCTCATATTCAAAATACCTTTTCCAACATCATGTAAAAAAAAATAGATTACATTTAAACAATCAAATATAATAGTGTTAGTATACTAAATATATTTCATTTACTTTTATTACACAAAGAAAAAGGTTTTATTTATAATATTGATATTGTACTTTTTGACCAAAAAAAAAACCCATTCTTTTCTAATTTGCTTAAAGAATCTTTCAAATATCATAATTCCAAAGAAGGAAAAAATACTTTCTTCTTCAAAAACACTGGTTGAATCTCTCGAGTTCGTATTCACTTTAAATCATTTTAATTTTCTTCTTTTAAGTTTGTTTTTTTTCCATTAGTTTTCTTTCATTAAAATTTACAGATTTTAAAAGGTCTACTGTTTTTCGGATTTTGGATTTTTTTCATTTAAATTAATATGTTTAAAAAATGATCCATCATCTTTTAAAAAGCAATTCCCATTTAACTGGAACAATTAAGTTAAAATAGAAAAATATTCTTGGAAAAATGTGCATTTTATTATCACAAGAAGTATATATTCCTAATAATTGGCATACAAACAAACTTTAGTTGTCTTGATAAGATTATAATTGGTAACAAATTGCATATTTTATCAGATTGTAGAATTAAGAATCCATTGAAAATAGAAGATGTAATGTAATCATCAAAGAATAATTAATTACCTATTTATGTAGAAGGAATTGAAAAGATTATCTTATTACTCCATAATTATTTATTATAATTCTATTTGTTATTTCCTAATTGCAGAATTCTTACGAAATTGTGACTTGTTACAAAAATACAAGCATATGAAACCCCTTTTATAAACAGCGGCCTGATTACCTATTGGCTAATTCTCTGGCCTTTGGTACCACTGGTTTCTGGTTTGAACCCTGGCTGTTGCATGGATGTTTGTTAGCGGTTCGGTGTCCACGTTAAACTGTAGGCCCTGGTCTAATTAGCCCAGAGTGTGCACAAAATGACAGTAAAGCGCCATACCAAACCAAACCTTTTACAAACACATTCTTCTGGCGAAAATCGATTAAATATCTAACATTTTGCGAAATTGCAGAGTTGTAATAGTTCTGGCGTTAGTCAAAGAATCTAGCTTCATTATTATATACACAGCTGGTAACCTCACATTTGCATGATATTCGAAAAATTTGGAAAATTCCTAGTTTGATTGTAAACATGAATCTATTATTTTGTAATCTTATACTGTAATGTACGACAAAAATAGCTACTATAATTCTTACTAAATCTGTTATAATACTATTTATTTTATACTAATGAGAATTATAATTCAAAAATCCTTTTCAAAGTAAAATATATGTGGAGGTAACCTTTAAACCTTACTCATTATCTACATAATTTTTAAGGTTTGTAAATAAAGATAAGTAGCGATTATTGGTAATCTACAGTTTAGAAATCCATTAATAAATACCTACGCTTTCTTATTTTTTCCCGAACAAGCTTAGTTGTTTTACCAAAAATGTTTGCTTAAACCAGCATTTAATTTCAATGCATTGTTTATTTTTATCCTTTATCTTGTTATTATGAATCTTGTTATAATTCGGAGTGCATTTATTCAATTTTCTTCTTAAAAATTACATCAGACTACAGAAATCTTTAATTGTATTTCAATAAAATTCAATTACATTTAATAAAAAAAAGAATGAAATTGATGTGCTTTTTGGATGGAATATTTTTATTTTCATTGTAATTGAAATAAAAATATTAATAAATAAATTATATTAATTAAAATTTTATAAATTACATAATTTATAATATATTTTAAAATAATATAAGTTATACTAATTAATATGAAAATATAAATTTAATAACTGTTATAAATTGTAAAATTGTTACTGTTATAAACTGTAAATCAATAACTTTAATAATTATTACTGTAAGTCAATAACTTTTATAATTATTACTGTAAGTCAATATTAGTTACTTAATAGCATTTTATATCTACTAATAATAACGTTTTCAATATCAAAATCAAAATAATTTTTCTGTACATCAAATCATTGAAAATCTTGAAAATAGACATTTTTGAACAATGTTTGGCTAAAATACTATCATTTTAAAATGTTTCGTTTGATCAAAATTAGTTCCATCATTATTTAGTCGTATCTGCAAAACAAATATGATGTTGATGAAGTAAATTATGGATTTTCTAATCTTTACTGCTAAATCTCACAGAGAAGTTTCAAGAAATATTTAAGTCTATTTCTTCAGGTGACTAGCATCTGATATTGAACATTATTGACATTGTAAAAGTTTATATATTATTTGTTTAACCATCTTGCATTTTATCACTTTTGTCATGTAGTACTTGTTATTCAGCTAACATGTTAACAAATTTAATTTCAACTTCTGTTTGTTAACATCTGCACGTTTGCTCAAAAATTAATAATGATAAAAGTTATATGAACAACAAACATTCACTCAAATAAATGTCCATGCATAGTAAACAGTTAATGGAATTAATGGTTGTCTTGTTATAAGAAATAAAAGTCTTGCAACAAATTGATTACATTCAATGCTCTGCATTTTACGAATGCCACATTAGATCAAAGTTGAAATGTTTTCACGTACGTTCTGAAAATCCCTCATCAAACCTGATTCATATGCTATCAATTTTAAGTATTTTTATGTTGAATAGAAGGCAGTGCCCCATTCAGTTTTTATAGCAATTTCCGACTCTCGACAGGGCATGATTTTCTTAACAAACACATCACTTTCTTCACAAAAATTTTTTGGAACCAGTTTCCAGAATTCTACAACACATTAACTTGCTCTAATGGAAACATGAATTTCATAACGGAATGTCTTCTGGGCTTAACTAAACATTCCCTGTATGTTTTTACAGCCAATTTCCGACTCTCGACAGGACATGATTTTCTTAATAAACACGTGCACCGCATACGTGTAGCTACTCATGATGTCTGTCCTTTGTGCTCGTCGGGTGAAGCCATGGATTTTTTACATTTCTCAACATGCACTGCACTTTATTTTATGACTTTTAATTCGAACAACTTTATCAAGGCTAAATGTTATTGGGCTGCTAGAGTTCTTATGGCGGATATCGCTACAGTTCGATGTAGAGAAAATAATATTGAATACAAGTTCGTAAGAATGTCTATTTTCACACTATTACTGATATATAGTCATCTCAAAAAATTGGAAGGTTTTATCAGTTTTGTTCAGAATTATTATCAGCATGCAATATTAATGACAGTGAAATCAGGGAATTATACCTGTACAAATGAAAGAAAAGGGCGGCAAAAATGCGAAATAAGCAGATTTTGTAATGGAATGTGTAGGCGGAAATGGTGCCTGTATATATTACGCATTACCACATAAAGAAGATATAATTAACATAAAAGTAAAAAAGCCGCAGGTAAAATGCACAGAAATAAACATTTTGATGATTAAATGTTTTACAAAAATAATCCAAATAGCTATCACCAATATTTGGAGATTCCCTGAGACAAGAATGGAATGGAATACAATAGCAAAGATTGCCTTCTATTTAAGTTGGTGATCACTCTTTCAATCATTAAAATGTGGGTGCGCAGAAGATCTACCACCCCGTGGTGCACTTGGTAACACTTTTTAGTGGCTAAAAGATCTGCAACTTGGCATTATTGTTAGATTAATGAACTCTGTTTCAGCATGCTTTGTTGTATCTGTTGTATTCTTTTGTTGTTGTTGTGTGTTGTATGTTTTTTTTTTTTTTCGTTGTTCTTTTTTTTTTTTATGTAACTGTTTATATTCTGATATTGGAAATAAAAAAAAAAATCATTAAAATGCTTTTTTTTTTTTTTCTGTTTTATCTTTCTTTCTACTTATCTGTTGTCCTTTCTCTCCCGTATTACCACTAAAATACTTCATTTCCCCCACACAATCACATTCCAAAGTTTGCTCATTTCAGTATCATCAGCTTTGCTTTTACATTTTTGATAAAAAGTTTTACAAACTTTCTGATAGACATAAATGTAGAGAAGTTTTAGAATATAGAGAACCTATCTATAATGTAGATGTAAATATTAAAAAAAACATAATAAAACTCCGGTTATCCTTGAAATATCTTTGAAAGGAAATTTTGCAATGGCACACGATACATTTATTGTTACGCGTGTGTTTAATTTTAAATGTCTTTTACACTAAAAAGAGTGTTTCCAATTTTTTCTAGATATCACTCTGGAATAATTTACCTTTCACTAAAAAAAAAAAAATTATCATTTTGCCATTTATCTTTAGCGCACACAATACATTTTAACCCTAAGATTCGACTTCTAATTTTCGAAAAGAAATTAAAAAAAAAAAATTATTTGGAATCATTGAATAATTTTAGATCAAAAACAAATTGGTTTTTCTCATTCTTTCAGAAATAACATCAAGTCCTGCAGCATTTTTCTCACTTTTTTTCTTCTGTGGCATTTTTTTCTCCTTTCATTGCCAGAAGAGAGAAATCCATATTCATTTGATAAGTACATAATAACAACCCATCACTCAAATTTAACAGCAGACAAACAGTATTGTGGTTAATTATATTACATGCAATTAGTGTTTTTTACTAATGAGAATAATCACTCAAATTTGACAGCATATAATCAGTGTCATGGATGATGAGACTACATGAAATTAGCGATTGTCTGTGCGACCTTCACGGGTCGAAACAATGGCAGACGGAATATGGACTATGCTATAAATTGTTCCATCGTGATAGGTAATCGACCATGAGCTGAGAAGTGTCTATTCCAATGAGAAGTGAGGGAAGTTGGCCCTATCTCTTGGCGGATTTTCTTGAAAGGAGGTTTTGGGAGAAGAAAAGAGAGGTTCGACGACGAGTCAATAAGAAATGTTATTCTTTTTTTTTCTGAAGTGACTAAACAGGCCGGAGTTTTCCGCCTGCTTTTCAATTAAACCCTTTGTGGATTCGTTTATCACGTCGTGTAATGATTAAGGTCTGCCGCAGACCAGGCAATTAGGTTCGACTTAGATATTAGAACTAAGAAAAATCTCCGACCTTGTCGTGAACTGTACTTGTGTTTTAATCGTGCCCTTGTGATCAAATTTAAATTTTATTCCTAATTTTTCATTTCTTGTATAACAATGCAGAGTTCATTATTTCTATATATATATATACACTCATGTCCATAAATTAAGGATAATGAAGTTCAGGCAAAGAAAGATACAGAAGCAAAACAAATTTGACTTATTTGTAAAGTCTATTTATTAAACAAAAGGTAAAGAGCAAAAAAGATGCTATATGTTTGACATAATAAAATTGCATAAATTGACATAAATATTGCGGTTTTTACTCCCTGGAGCAAATTTCAAAAAGAACCTATTTACAAAAAACAGTATAACATGGTTAGTATGATGGTTAATATGTAGTATGTCTCCCGGACGATGCAATACAGGCCTTACAACGATTAGGCATGCTGAGTATCAAATTATCAAACTGATCTTGGGGAATATTACACCACTCATGAAGCAATGCCCTCCGAAGTTCTGGTTGACAGGTGGGAGGGGTTGACTGGCTACAATTCGTCGGCCAAGCATATCCCACACATGCTCTATTAGATTCAAGTCCGGTGAGTATGCTGGCCAATACATACGGGTGATATCCTCCAATTGAAGGCTTTCGTCTACAATGTTTGCACGGTGAGGACGGGCGTTGTCATCCATAAACCGAAATTCAGCACCCATGGTGCCCCGAAACAAACGTACATGTTGTTCCAGAATGACATCCCGATAGATGTGGCCTGTCATCGTTACACTCTGAACATGCAGGTCAGTTCTGGAACAAAGAATAATTCCTCCCCAAACGAGCCATCCTGCAACACCGTAACGGTGTCGTTCAATGGTGTTCTCTTGGTGGAAACGGGTACCTGGCGCTCTCCATATGAAAGTCCGGCCAGAATCAGACTGCAAACTAAACCTGGACTCGTCGGAAAACATCACACCAGACCACTGTTGCGGTGTCCACAATGCATGCTCTCTACTCCAGGTTAATCGCAGGCGACAGTGAGTTGCGGTAAGTGAAACACATCTGACAGGCCTACGAGCATATAGACCAATGTGCCCTAAGGGTCTGTTCACGGTCTGCCTTGAAACTGTCGTACCGGTAGCTGAAGAGAGCTGACGAGACTGGTCTGCTGCTGTGCTCCGTCTGTTTCTTTTGGCAGTAACTGCTAAATATCGGTCCTCATTCGGCGTTGTAACTCGGGGGCGACCTGTGCTGTAACATCTACTCACGTTACCATCATCTTGGAATCGTTGCTAAAGCCTCGAGATGACACTCTGGGGATTCCAAGTTCCTCGGATACTTCCAGCTGGGTACGTCCACATTCCAGTCGTCCGATAATTCTACCATGTAAAAATCATCCAAATGCTTCCTTTTTGCCAGAACTATGCGGTTATTGCACTGAAAGGCTTTTAAAGCGCTTGTGAACAATTTTAATTATTTGCCACCATTCATATATACCCCTCTCTTACTCTCTCGTCATTGTAACGTACTATCCGCGCCATCTGGTGGTTTCCTGTAATTTGCATATTCTTCTTCAAGATGTGTGTGATAATTCTACAGGTGAAATTTTTATTTTAGAGTTCAATTTCTGTGGATTCTGAATTATCCTTAATTTATGGACATGTATATTTATATTTATATATATATAGTGCTTTGTAAATAAAAATTAAAAGTGTTCTCATGAATCTGAAAGCGGCCCTCTTTTGAAGTCGTTAATGCAGGCCGAGATTTTGCAATTCTATTATCTTTCATGTTAATATCATCCTCACGGGCCTGAATGACCGAGTGGCTAGCGCTCTGTGCTACAGGTTTCTTGTTCGAGTGTCGGCGGTGCCATGGATGTTTGTAGTGGTTCGGAATCCACTTTAAGCCGTAGGTCCCGGTCTAATAGGATCGTAGAGCGTTGCGGGGGAATTGATACTTCGCGTCCGTGGCTTATCTTCAAATTACAGGCTCCCCAGGGTAATGCAAAGTGAGTAACGTCTGTGCAGCGCTTGCCTTAAGGCATCCAGGACCAAGCTGTCTAAGTGGTGTTTGCCAGCTGCTTTAGAAAGAAAAAAATATCGTACTCACTTCTATTGTCTTAAAATTGATATTACTCACAAACCGTTCTCGCAGTTTTTGCTTATAATACTTGTTTGCGGTAATTAAGGTTTTAAAAGAGTTTAAAACGTCTTTTGCAAACAGATTTATATAATGATTCTGATGTTCGAGAATCAAAAGCAAATAATTCTTTTTATCAAAATTTAATTTTTATCTTCTATTACAACTCATATGAGGTGAAACTTTTAATAATTTAAAAGGTGAATTTTTTAATAATTTCATGACATTAACAATAAAAAATATCGAAGCTAAAGCCTAATTTACATTAGTGCTTACTTAGATAATTCGTATATAAAAGAGCTTGAAGAAGGTATTTAAAAAATAGTATCAGCTAAATAATGCTGCATTAAACAGTTTTCAGCAGCAAACAGTTATCAACAAAATGTTTCTGTACTAAACATAAAAAAATCGTCTTATAAGCAAATATTACTTGTAGTAAAGAAGTATAATTTTTTTTTGTAGAATAAAAATGTTTGCCATTTATTAAACATTGTTATTATTAAAATTGGTTTAAAAAAATTGTTGTAATTAAATAATGTTCATCATTTGTATTTAATTTCATGATGAAGATAATGCGAATATTGTATTTCTTCTCTACATATAATTTATTGTCAGGAACAACGAATGAACAAGAACATCGTTGACTGCAACGTCGAATAAATATTGTTGTTTGTTTATGCTAGTTAACAATGTGAAAGAAAGCCATGTGAAAATGAGGTTAAAAAAGCCATGATGGAAAATAAAGTTTAAACAAAATAACAAACAAAAATTAATTAAGTCGCAAGGAATTCGATCAAAAATATAATTAAAATGCCCTCTACACATTTATTTACCACAAAAAAATGAAACATTTTTTCAAAACTTTGGATTAGAATTTATATTTATTAATATCATCCTTGATCAAAAGCTGAATATTAGAAGTAATAATCTTCTAATGAAAAAAATTACTAAAAAAAAAAAAATATAAAAAAATTCTAAAGAAAAAAAAAAATTTTATAATCAAAATGTTTTAATTAAAAGAAAGTTTAAATATCCAAAATAAATAAAACTAATATTCTTTAATTTTGCTTATGAGAAATTCGAAAACATAATTAATTGAAGAAATGAATTTAAAATCGATACTTATGCTAGAAAAATAATTTAAAACAATAAGTAGAACTATACATAAGAGATTAAGAAAAAAGTCGTAAAACTGCAAAGCGAAAATAATTGCGATAGTAATTTATTTTAAAAATCTTAAATAATAAATGAATTGCAGTGAATGTTTCGATATGGTTTAAGTTATAACAAAACATTGAAATAATTGAACAATAAAATATTACACCTAGATTTTAATTAGTTAGGAAATTCAATCAAAATTTGATGGTTTTATATTTAACATATCAAAAAATATAAGCATAACTAAGTTATATATGGATCAATTATTATAAAATTATTTCTTAATTGTTAAAAATGATTAAAATGACATTGTTAGACATAATTAAATTTATGAGATATTCAAAAATAAATATTTATTAAAACTTTGAATTAACTAATTATAAATTTCATTAAATTGTCTGTATGTAAAGCTAATTTTTTTTTAATATATATATATATATATATATATATAACATTATTATAAATTGTATCTTCGTTTTAATAATATCTATAACTATTATAAATTGTAGTTTTAATAATATTATATACAATCAATATTAGTTATATAACTATAGCTATTATAGCTTTTTAACAAACTATCTTTGGTTTATTTTATATTTTGAAACCAAAGTAGTTCGGAATGCATTAAACCATTTTCAATAAGCTATCTTTTAATTTTTTTCTGTGTTAATTATCTGATACATAATCTAAATACTATATGTAAATACATATATATATTATATATACATATGCTTAATTTCACAAATTTTCTGGACGTGCATGTAATTATAATGTGATAATAGCAATTAATTATTGATGGTATGATAATCAATTCTTTCGAAAACTTTTATTTCATTGTTTAACTAATTATTTTCCACAAATTATGTAACGTATAGGTTGTAAAACCGTTCTTATAAATTAATTACAATAGTTTTAAATAACCTTTGACTTGTAATGTTCGCTCCCATTAAAATACTTACAAGAAGTAAGAAGAAAAATATATTAATGACATTTTATTTGTTTTGAACTAAACACAATCATTCTCTTAATTATAATTGGTTAATTTTTATTTGGAAGTTATTAATAAACCCATATTTTTGTGTAAGGAAATTTTTATTGAAGCTGTAACATAATTTTTCTTATATTTCGTCCTTGGTAAACTAAATTTTCTACAATTAAAGTTACAATTTATGCATGAAAATCCCTTCATGTTCGTTTGAGGAACTAATATACTTCTACAAAGAGATAAAAAATGTTTTTTACAAAATTTGAAGACGTTACACAAGTGCAAAAACGCATCTACATTTTATTTATAATTCTTAAATTGATATCATTATCACTAGCTGTTATTATGTAGTAATCCTAAATTCACTTTTATCTTTTTTCAAATAAAATACGACTTTTATTGTTGAGCGTATAAAACTGCGTATTTCATTCACTAAAATTATTGGCGACATTTCTTACATATTCTCTAAGATATATAAAAGAAGTTGAATTTAAATCAACACGATTTAATCTCTGGTTTCTTTTCTCGAATATTTTAACACCAACTGTGATTTTTCTGAGAGGTATTTCTCCATAGGTATGTTCATATCTCTTGATGATTAAATATTTAATATATAATGAAATATATGTCTCCATAGGGATGTTTACATCTTTAAATATTTAACATATAATGAAATATATGTATCCATATGTATGTTCACATCTTTAAATATTTAACATATATTGAAATATATATCTAGATAGGTATGTTCATTTCTTTTTAAATATTTAACATATAATGAAATTATGTCTCCATAGATATGTTTATATCTCTTGATGATTAAATGCTTAACATATAATGAAATATCTCCATAGCTATGTTCTCTTTATTTAATATATAATAAAATATACGTATATAGGTTCATATGTATTTATTTGAAAAATAAAGGTAGCATTTCTAATTAAATGAAACAGATTTTTCAATAATGAAATTATGTGAATAAATTTTCATGTGAAACAGTCTTAATTATGATTAAATTTCATGTGATCTTAATTATGATTAGTCGCATTTTAAGTTAATTAAAGTAAATTAAATTAGTTTGCTGCTGTTAAATACACTGGATATATAAATTATTCTGCTTAATACTTAATGTATCCTGTAGCTTAATTATCATAATCACTCACACATTATTCTTATGTAAAATAACCTTGATTTTTCTTTTGTTATAAAAAGTATAAGTGCAGAAAATAACTATGAAATCTTAAAACTAAATTTCTTAAAGCTGCTCAGATTTAAAATTATTAATAATATTTTATATAAATATAATGAGATTAATTTAGATAATTAGTTATTTTTGATAACAGTAAAATATTTCATTATTATTTTAGGTACGATAAAAATAAAGTTGTTGAATTTTCCCATTTCCCATGCAGCATTACACGGTAAACTATACACTTCAGACTTATTTGAAGAAATTAAAATTCAACGAGTATAAAAATAGTAACTAAAAATAATGAAAGGAAATTGGACTAAAAATAACTTGTCAAAATAAAGAAGCATTTTTTGAAGTCTCGTAAAAAACTTTTTTTAAACATTCTTTGAAGACTCGTAAATTCCCCATTATCCGTAAAAATTGCATACGATATTTTACGGAAAGCTATACACTTCAGGCCTAATGAAGACAGTAAAATTAAACGAGTTGAAAAATAGTAATTCAAAAATAATGAAGAAAATTGAAAAAAAGGAAAGTGGATTAAAAAATAGCTCCTCAAAATAAAGAAACATTTTTTGAAGACTCTTAAAAATAAAATTTGTTTGGCGAGAATGCATTGTTTTTTCAACAACTTTATTATTAAAGAGTCAATATTATTTTCTATGTCATATCAAGTCTTCACAAAAAAAGACCTCGTCCATTTTTTGGAACCAGTTTCCAGAATTCTACAACACATTAACTTTCTCTAATGGAAATATGAATTTCATAACGGAATGTCTTCTGTGCTTAACTAAACATTCTCCGTGCAGTTTTTACAGCAAATTTCCGACTCTCGACAGGACATCATTTTCTTAATAATCACTTGCACTGCATAGGTATTAGCTAGTCATGATGTCTGTTCTCTGTGCTCGTCGGGTGAAGGCGTGGACTTTTTACATTTGACAGCCTGCACTGCACTTGATTTGATGACTTTTAATTCCGGCAACTTTACCAAGGCTAAATATTATTGGGCTGCTAGAGTTCTTACGGAGGATATCGCTACAGTTTGATGTAGGAAAAAACATTCCCCGTATTAAACATATACAAAGATGTTTATAAAACTTTTATACATAACTCCAACGAAGAGAAATTCACAGCTCAGATTACATCAAAAAGAATTCTAAAAATTATACTTTTACTTCATAATTTCTAGGAAAGAATTGAACAGAATTTATTATGATCTATGTTTGTAACAAAAGTTGTACTAAACCCAAAATCAACACGATACACAGCATGGTAAAATCAGTACATGTATTTAACATAGGAAGGCATCACTTCCATCAAAGTGCTTTGGACGGAAGAATCCATTTAAAAACCGGCGAGGTAGTGAAAGACGAAAGGCACTTTGCTTCGTTCTACGGAATTTATCCTAAATGTACTTATACTAAAGTACACGAAATTCAGGAACTTAACAGACATTCTCTTTACAAATGTTCGTAGATGTAGAGTGGACTTTTTTTACGATACAAAGTGCAACTGTTTATATTTGAACGACAAAATCTTCACTTTCAGAAAAACAGAATTGTTTCTTTTCTTTTCCTGAAAGATTTTATCCAAAGGAAATTATCATTGGCAGATACTTATATATATATATATATATAAATATCTAAAAAAGTGAAGTTTTCAGAAACAGTTGAAATGTACATAACGCTATGAAACCATCTATGAAAATATGAAAATAGCATTCGCGGTATATGCATTTTCATGATATTCTCTTAAATATACCAAACGCAGGAAAAGAAGAAAACAAGCGAATATTATTTTATACAAGATTATATATATATATATATATATATATAGATAAACAGAACATAAAAAAGTACTTATATATGGAGAATTAAATAAAGGCTATGCCTATGGTATCTGATATGGTATCTAAGGTATATGATATCTAGATAAAAAAAGAAAAGGAATATGCTCTTTTACACGTAAGATCAAGCATTATAATTCGCATCTTGAGAACTACATTGGTAAGCGCTCTGGTGCTCGGTACGAGGTTTCGGGTACGAGTTCCGGCAGTGACATTGATGTTTGCAATGGCTGGGAATTCAATTTAAACCCTAGGTCCCAGTCTAAAAAGTCTTTAAAACTCGTGTCTTGAGGTTTAGTTAGTCTTCAGCCCTCATACCTTTACACATGAGCCAGTTGTCAGTTGCCAGTTGGGTCGTTTGGACCTGGTGTAGGCTTTCCTGCAGCAGGAGAATTAGTAACAAGAACGATAACATTAATAGTACTGAGTCTGTAACGACTCTGTTATAGTACTATCACCAAGAAGACGTAACTCCTCTATGCATTCGAAGTGGCGAAAGTAAAATATTATTACACAGACTAAACGAATTACAAAAGAGTTTTTTTATACAGCATTAGATAAATATTTCGTACAAATAATATAATCACCCAAAATTATCAAAAGAAAAAAGAAAGGAATATTTCGTTATTCACAGATTACAACATGTAAACATTTTATCTATTTTAATGTAAAACTTTTTTATTCGTATGTAATATTATTAATATTACGTATCGATTAGTATTATATATTGAGTTCAAAGCACTTTATAGTATTATGTATTGATTTCAAAGTACTTTATAAGCCCTTGTCTCATTTCTTTCTACTTTGCAGATAGTTTCAAAGCCGTAACAAAAAGAATCTCAACGATGCCATGCAAAACACAATGCCTGATAGATGAGAATCCAACAAAAAACTGCTCGGTTAGACGTTTCACTAAATTAAGAATTACCAAAAATGTGTTTGTTATATGTGCAGGTGTCCTTTTGCTCTTCACTGCTTACGACGGATTGACAATGCTGCAAAGCACCATGAATCACGAGCAAGGTATTGGTGTAGCATCACAGGCACTGTCATACGCTTGTTTCTGCATTTCTGCTGTGCTCTTCCCAAAGTATGCTATTAAAAAACTGGGCAGCAAAGGAACTTTTGCTTTATCAATGCTCTCGTATCTTCCATACGTTGCTTCAAATTTTTATTCGCACTGGATTTTAGTGGTCCCTACTTCAATCATAATAGGCATGGGGGCTTCTTTACTTTGGGGTTCTCAGGCCACTTACTTAACTGATATAGCTCACATGTACGCCAATATCATCTTCGAGGAAAAAAAAATCTGCATCATCACTTGAAAGCAGCAGTTCAGAGCCGAATGCATCTTACACTAGCAACTTGAAAATGATGGTGAGTCGGAGCTTGTCTTGCAGCAGCATAAATTTTAGATGCATCTACAAGAACGATACAGACAGTGTTATTCTGAAGTCGTACAAAGATGTGACTCCCAAACGTAACAGCGTCACCGTGGCAGTTATATCTAAATCACCGGTAGATATCTACATAAGTGATTTAAATCTAGTTGAAAGTTATCCTCATGCAGATTATGCATCTTTTAAAAATATCCAGCAACATAACATAATTACTGATTGCACGAAAAGTCTCCCATCATCCATGGGATCATCAATAGATCACACAAAATTGAATGACAGAACTAAATTCATCGAATCTACGACGGCTATTTTTTCGGTTTTCATGGATTGGCCTATTTGACCTGTCACATATGGAGCAATCTGATGACATACTTTGTGCTTCTAAGCGATGTCCATCATGAACATGTCTCCAATTCATCCGGTTGTCTTTGTGGTGCTGATTTCTGCAGCACTGTATCAACATGTTTCGAGCACAACATTGAGAAACCAAGTGACCAAATAAGATTTATCCTCACTGGCATCTGCGTTTGCATTGGTATCGCTTCAGTACTTTTGGTGACATTCTTTCTGGATCCCTTGGAAACTGAAAAAGAGGAAATAAGTTTTTCTGCTGATTTGCTGATGGCTACATACAAAATAGCGAAAAGAAAAAGAGATCTTGCTTCTCTTGCCAGCTTCATTCCATATTGGCATGGTCCAGGGATTCTACACAGGAGACTTTACTAAGGTATAATTTGTGTTATTAAAATTTCATGAAGAAACCTAAATATTTAATATGTAGTAGATGTCTCATGCTGCTTCAGTTGGGTGTGGTCAACTCGAGTCACAAGTCCAAAAACACATTTATTGTGACGCGCACTAGTGCCGCAATTACATACAAATAATAAACAACATGATTCTCATTTAGAACATCTAATTATACATTTGTGGAAGGATTTCACTTCTAGTTCTCGGGATGAGCTCGCAATACAGCGCCAGTTGCGCCGTGCGTCCTCTCGCGTGAGAGTCTGATGGTCTACTAACGATTTCTTCTGAACTCCGTAAGGAGAGCTCTTGCAGTGCGTAGGATGTAACATGATTGATAAATTAGAACCAATAACGAACAAACGGGTTACAAATAAACAATAACAGAATTATGGTATAATACTTCAGCATTTTTTTTACTGTTTAGCTGAAATTTCATTATAATTTTATTTGTTTTTAATTAATGTGTTGTACAATAATGATCTGAAAATGATGGTTGTCTGGAGTTTGTCATAAGGCAAATAAATGTCATATTTGTCACATTCTAAAATAGAGTAACTTGAAACGTATAAAATCAATAATCTACTATAAAGCACGAATCTTTTATTTCACTTTTTATTATGAAAATGAAGTGAAGATGATACTTCACTTTGTTAGTAAGAAATTTTTTGAAGTATCTAAAAATAAGTAGAAGCTCAGCACAAGCAACTACACTCATGTCCATAAATTAAGGATAATTCAGAATCACACAGAAATTGAACTCTAAAATAAAAATTTCACTTGTAAAATTATCACACACATCTTGAAGAAGAATATGCAAATTACAGGAAACCACCAGATGGCGCGGATAGTACGTCACAATGACGAGTGTAAGAGAGGGGTATACAAGGAATGGTGGCAAAGAAGTAAAATTGTTCACAAGCGCTTTAAAAGCCTTTCAGTGCAATAACCGCATAGTTATGGCACAAAGGAAGCATTTGGATGATTTTTACGTGGTAGAATTATCGGACGACTGGAATGTGGACGTACCCAGCTTGAAGTATCCGAGGAACTTGGAATCGCCCAGAGTGTCATCTCGAGGCTTTAGCAACGATTCCAAGATGATGGTAATGTGAGTAGATGTTACAGTACAGGTCGCCTCCGAGTTACAACGTCGAACGAGGGCCGGTATTTAGCAGTTACTGCCAAAAGAAACAGACGGAGCACAGTATCAGACCAGTCTCGTCAGCTCTCTTCAGCTACCGGTACGACAGTTTCAAGGCAGACCGTTTACAGACGCTTAGGGCACATTGGTCTATATGCTCGTAGGCCTGTCAGATGTGTTCCACTTACCGCAACTCACTGTCACCTGCGATCAACCTGGAGTAGAGAGCATGCATTGTGGACACCACAACAGTGGTCTTGTGTGATGTTTTCCGACGAGTCCAGGTTTAGTTTGCAGTCTGATTCTCGCCGGACTTTCATAGGGAGAGCGCCAAGTACCCGTCACCACCAAGAGAACACCATTGAACGACACCGTTACGGTGGTGCAGGATGGCTCGTTTGGGAAGAATTATTCTTGGTTTCAGAACTGACCTGCATGTTCAGAGTGTAACGACGACAGCCACATCTATCGGGATGTCATTCTGGAACAACATGTACGTTTGTTTCGGGGCGCCATGGGTGCTGAATTTCTGTTTATGGATGATAACGCCCGTCCTCACCGTGCAAACATTGTAGAAGAATGCCTTCAATTGGAGGATATCACCCGTATGGATTGGCCAGCATACTTACCGGACTTGAATCCAATAGAGCATGTGTGGGATATGTTTGGCCGACGAATTGCAGCCCGTCAACCCCCTCCCACCTGTCAACCAGAACTTCGGAGGGCATTGCTTGATGAGTGGTGTAATATTCCCCAAGATCAGTTTGATAATTTGATACTCGGCATGCCTAGGCGTTGTAAGGCCTGTATTGCATCGTCCGGGAGACATACTCCATATTAACCATCATACTAACCATGTTATACTGTTTTTGTAAATAGGTTCTTTTTTTGAAATTTGCTTCCAGGTGTAAATCGCAATATTTATTAATTATGTCAAACATATAGCATCTTTTTTGCTCTTTACCTTTTGTTTAATAAATAGACTTTACAAATAAGTCAAATTTGTTTTGCTTCTGTCTCTTTCTTTGCCTGAACTTCAGTATCCTTAATTTATGGACATGAGTGTATTAAAAACCAAGAAAATTATTTTTTGGAAATTCTACACTATGTCATATCAGTAACTGAAAATTTTTTTAACATTTTTCAATGAATTTATAGATTATTTTAAGTTTTTTTTCTTACTTTTGCAACACATCTATTAATTTATGGGTGTTGCTTTTCTTTCATATGAGATTTTTAATGAAACTCCGCGTTTTTGAACTACCTTCTGAACTTCCTCACTAAAATACACATACTGGAAAAATTAATTAATCTTTCCTCAAAGAATATAGAAAGTGCATAATATTATCTTTATAATTATAAGTAATAAAGTTTTTTATATTAATGCAAACATGTTTTGTTGTATTTATATGTAAAGTATCACTTATAGCACTATTATGATATTTAGTACATATACATAACGGTATTAAGTATTCTAGCTTATTTCAGAATAATTTAAAAAAGTTTTTGCAATTTTTAAAATAAAAAATGTTATATAAGAATATTAAAATAAAAGAATTTTATTTAGAAATAAAAAACTTTACTATTTAACACTGTGGACACCAGTTTTGCTGACACGATCACTATGCATAATAAATAAACATTTATCTGTATTCACAGAAGGAGGCATGTTATATATTGCCTGTATAGTTTTATGTCAGTACTCTTACTGATATAAGACTATTTAGGCAATATATAGCACCTGATTTAATCGCGGTCTTCTGCCATCCCATGATCCCCTTGTTGAAACGTCACAATTTGTGCATTGAAGAGTGCGTTTGCTACATTTTGATAAGTGATAAAAACTATTTGCATACAAATGTCCGAATTGAAGTTACAATAATATATACTTTTGAGCTTACTATATACTACACTATACTCATACTATTTTGAACTCATTTGTAACATTTTTTATGCTCTTATAAACACGTTCTTCTTTAAAACAAACAAAACTAAACTGTTTTGAATTTTCAAAATAAATTAAATTGATATCTACATTAATTTCTTCGTATAGCTTATTTGCATGTGATATAACACAGTATTAGCGATAATATATAAATACAATGCTAGTGAATTTAGCATACTTTTCAAAAATATTTTGATGTACTTACGAAATAACAGAAGGAAATTTTAAATCTAGAGATTTTTCCTTTTTTTAAAATAAAATTAATTTATTGCAAATAAAATTTATTTAAACATTATTTTCATATCTTAGAGAATAACATTTAATAATTAAATATTCATAATCATTTAACAGACTTTTACGATTTTAAAATATATTTTCAAAATAGCGTTTGTATATTGAAGTTTTTAAACAAACAATTTAATAAATATATATGTTTTTTTAAGTAAAGATTGAAGAAAATGTGATGCAATTATATTTATTCTGCTGATTCATTCCTTTTATTATTTTATAGTTAAATAGCCTATTACTGAACATTTACAGAAATAATCAATTTGTTTTTAAATTGTTTTGAGTTACCCAACTTTTTCCACCTTCTAGCATTTAATTTAACTGCGTAAATCTTGAACTTTGGCAATACTTGCTGATCAAACCACTTAAAAAGAAATTATTTGGCATTATTATACATAAAAATAAACAAAAGTTTTATTAATTTTCTAAAAATGTATTTTAAAAATGTTTTAATTAAGGGTAAAGCGGTGTAATTTTGATATGGGTTTTAAAATGTCTATCATATTCTGTACTTCAACTATTCTGATAATTTTACCTATCTGAATCGTTTTAAAGTGCCAACTATTCTGGAAGTTTCTCGTAGCAAATATAAACTAGTTGATTGCTTACTTCCTTTATAATTATTGTTCTACAAAGTTAGATATTTTTCTATTCGATAAGAAAGGCGTATGATATTTTCAATTCTTGAATAATAAAACAATTCGTTCAGTTAAGTTGCGTTCATGTACAACCATTCTTAAGAATTCGAGAGTGATTTTTTTTTTTGTTTTCACAATAATAATATTATTACTCTTTCTAAATTAAATTATAATGTTTAGGTTGTAATTTAATACTTTTACCTCCCAAAAAGGCCGAGTGGCTAGAGCTCTGGTGCTCAGTACCACAGGTTTCGTGTACGAGTCCCGACCGTGCCATGGATATTTTTAGTGGTTCGGAATCCACTTTAAAATGTAGGTCCCAGTCTAATAGGATCGCAGCTGCACGTACCTCCTGGGTAGTGCTAAATGAGTAACAGCGTTCGTCGATGTAACCCACTTTGGGTTGCTCACAGGGAAATGATCAATATGACCCAGTACTCGACGTAATTAAAAAAAAAAACTTCAAACAATAGATCCCTGTCTAATAAAATCGCAGAGCGTTGCGGGGATAGCGTGACTCTCATCCGTATCCTATCTTCAAGCTACACGTAGTGCTAAATGAGTAACAGTGGTGCGGTCCTTGTTTATGGCATGGAGATAAACTGTCTCTGTATTGACAGCTGCATTAGAACAGCAACAATAATATGCTAAATAGATGTTTGCTAAAATTTAACATTAATAAGATTAATGTAAAACTAGGTTAGGTACAATTGTATTTAACAATGCTTAAGATAATATAAAATGAGGATTTTTTCAATATTGCGTGTATGTATGTATATTTACAGTGACTGTTTCGAATAAATTTGTTTTCAGGCCTTCATCGCGTGTGCCTGGGGCACTTACCACGTGGGCTTGGTGACGGTGCTGTACGGAACGGTGTGCGGCGTCTCCTCCTTCTGCTGCGGGTGTCTGGTAAAGAAGATCGGCAGGATTCCCGTCTTCTTCGCGGCCCACTTGGTGAATGTGGCGGCCTGCCTGTTTCTTCTGTTCTGGAGCCCCAGTGCCGAGGAGCCCGACATGTTCTTCGCAGCTGCCGGCATGTGGGGAATCTACGTAGGAGCCCTCTGGTCTCAGCTAAGAGGTATCATTTTTTTATAATTGTCCAAACATGTATCTGTTTAGCCTAAAGTGTTCCCAAGATGACCGTAGAGCGACAAACCAAACCAATCTATGGAAAACCAGTTTTCAATAGAACATAGTTAGAAATTCATGCATATCGAGCTGTTTTATAGAAAAAAAAATATATTTTATATAATTTAAAAAAGTAAAGTGATTGGAACGATGTCCCATTTCTTTTAGGTTTTCGTTGTGTCATTTTGCTGAGCTTTATACTAAACACACAAAATGCTTTTTGATTTTCACCCGCTGACTAAGAAATGCTTTGCTCTTTCTCTTAAGCACCATTGCACTGAAGGAATGCGACACAAAAACCTCTTCCTCCAATAATGCATTCTGCACATCATCTGAAGGCTACGGTTGCAAAAAAAAAAAAATATTTCTAAAAAAGATACGTTTTCGGCAATTTCTGAAATATTTTTGCGAAGAAAAAATTATTGATTTTCATCAAACATTTTTTAAATATTCCTAATCTTTTTTGATGAGTTTGTAACTATACTGCATTTTTTCCTGTAATGAAGTAAGATTACTCAAACACGTTCACTATTTTCCATTGCAGCATTCTACGGTGTGCTTTTCAAAGTGGACGAAGAAGCGGCCTTCGCAGCTTTTCATGTCTGGTATTCGTTGGGCTTCACCCTGTCTTTTGCCTACAGCAACTACTTCTGCACTTACGTCAAGATTTATGTATTGATCACTTTGTGTATATTGGGATTCACTGGCTATTTAATTGTAGAATTATTACACATTAAGAATAAAATTAAAAATAGCTATTCATTCGATATCTCGATCTATCTAAATGTGCAGGGTGATTATAATTGTAGTGGCACCTTCAAAATGCTGAAAAGCAACTGCAGTGTTCAATGTGATTGATTATTTCGGTTTTTTGGCAAGTCATTCGACAGTTGTGGCACTGTGAATGGAGAGTCCATTCATCACGGCAAGGTCATACCAAATTGGATGGAAAAAGACCAGTGGAACTTTTTTCTGATGCCATACCATTCCCCCTTCTTCAAGTGTCTTCAGTTCAAGTTTGAACTCATTGTAACAGAATGGTTCTTCTTTTACAGCATTTTGAAATGAAACATTAATTATAATCACCCTGCATGTAATTCATCATTTACTATTATAATTATTATTATTATTATTTTTTTTTTTTTGCAAACAACTAAATGAATACGAATTTTTTTTTTTTTAAACTTAACAGTAAAAAATCAGCTAAAATTACGATTTTTTTTTTTTTTTTTGCTATAATAAAATAAAAGAATATTATATTTTTAAATAAAACATGAGAAAATTGATATGTTATTATTGTTATTATTATTTTTCATTTTAAGTAATTTTCAAAATTATTTAAAAAAATTTTTAATTAAAAAATAATACATTTTTATTAATAAATTAAAAATATTTTAGGATAAAAAATAAGCGATTTCTTGTTGTTCTAATATATTCTAATTTAGCTTAATTGAGTTGTTTTGCAATTTTTCTCTTCCCTATTTACCATTCAATAAGTCATAAAATTACAATTAATTCATCAGGTTCATCAATAAATGTTAATTTTTTATATACGTCAAGCACTTTTTAAATATTTTTGTCAATTTTTCAAAAATGGGACCTGAGTTTTTTTTAGATTTCAATGCATATAAAATGCAAATAATTTAATTAAATCTTTTTATTTTGATTATTCTAACTACATAAGAAATTAAAAAATTTTATAACTATCAAAACATTTTAATCATGATATAGTTTATCGATTTCTTGATTTCCTGTCTTTTTCAAAACCTAAAAAAAGCAAAATCTTGTGTATGACATAGCAAATCGTCACGACCAGTTTCATTTTGAGCACGTATGTTTATTATATTGTCAAACGAAGTTATTATGAAAATTGTAAACGTAATTTAGAAAATAATTTTATTTGAAAATTTCATCATCTTAAATGTCATCAACTGTTTATTACATTTTTGAAATCGTTCCTAATTCAACCATTTATTTCGTACTTCTAGGCTCATGTTTATGCAATAATTCAAGAACTACTATCAACACCTTTACATATTTGTCACCTTCACTTTTATACTTGTAACTGTCCCAATGTACTACCAGAAATGTGGCAATAAATTATATTTTTAGTAGCCCATGCCGTGTTTTATGTTAAATTCCATTCCGATTTCACGCCAATTCAGCCACATGTTCTATAATTATACCTACTCTTTATTTCTTTGCAACTTGCTTCTCATTCATGTTATTATCTGGAAATAAAAGTATGTACTGCCATGTTGCTGCAACTCCACATCCTTTCCCTCATTGGTTAACATGTTATGGAAGTCCTTGTGTTAATCATTGGATTGCGTTCTCCATTAGTTAATCTGTTAGAGATTTTCATTGAGATAATATCAACATTGGAAGGCATTTTCTAATCTCAACACTGGAATGTATACTGCAATCATGAATGTTTTCAACTTTAATTCGGCTCTCAATGTATCACTTGAGTAAAGGGTTTCTACTTGCATGTCACGTCTTCCAGATGTATCTGCTGCTCTTGAGGTAATTATTCTGATTTTTTTCATGTCGCATTTCAGTAGTGTGACTCGTGACTGTATCTTCAAGCTAGTCCGTGGGGATGTTAAATGAATAATCGCGGTGCAGACCTTACTTATGACTAAAGATTAACTGTCTCTGTATCTTCAAAATGAGATGAATGTTATGTTGAAAGGATGATTCAAACGCTTTGCTGGCTTTGTTTCAATTTGATTATTTTCCTTCCAATAAATGTTTATTTTTGGAAAACATTTTTAAAAAACTTAAAAGATAAACAGAGTACTGTTGCTATATGCAATTCTCAAAACTAAAGATCGTTATTTTTCAGTACATAGATAATATTAATGTAGATATGTATAATAAATATATGACATATTTTTTTTTATTAAAAAAGATACTTTATCTGTAAGTTCGATTTTAAAACAACGTTTTTAGTAAATGATAACCATTGACCAATCGAACAGTTAAAAATTTAAAGAAAAATAGGTAGCATTTGGTCAATGTTAATATCGTTGAAGGGCATGATGTTATAGTGGTTTACTGCTTATCAAATAAAACTAAATAAAATATTTTCGTAATTGCGATGTCTAAGTAAAATTTGTGAAAAACAGCAGTTAAACTTTCGGTTACAGTGAAATGTTTCAAATAGCAACAACTTGAATTATCTTTCCTAAATAGTGTTGAAATGATACCTGTAGGCCAACAACATAAATGATACCTATAAGAAAATTTTGGATATAGCTTTAAATTTTTATGAAATGCAAAAAATACTGTTTTAAAAAACCACTACCTCAATATATGAGTTCCTAGCTTAATACCATTCAAAGAAACTACTGTTGAAGCATTCGCTGGAGTATCGCAAGAAAGATAACTCAAAAACATTTAAAGACACGATTTCGTTACTTTTTTACCGGAAGAAAAAAAACCCATAAACACCGTTGGAACCGTACCTGCATATCGCTGACGCTAGATGACAGACTACTACTACTACTACTACACCATACCACATCATTGTGCCTAAAGCTGAGTTGCCCCTTTATTACTTTTAAAGACAGTGAATGAGCAGAAAGCAAAATGTTTTGATTCATTCACAAATTTTCCACATGACCTCCCTACACACACGATGAACTTTAATGCGGCAGATGATGAAGAGCACTAAAAAGGACCTATTGTGACAAGAGGAATCTGTTGAACATGACGTTGATGGCATCTTTCAAATTCCGATGCAGTTTTTGGATTTTCATATACTTTACATTTCAAAAATCCCTAAACCAGAAATCAATTTTTTGTTAAACTTGAAATGGCTGGATAAAATTCTGTCACCACACTTTTAGGTTAATAAATGTTTCAAAGCAGACGTCAAAATGGGGGAACGTCCTCTAGCATCCACACTACAATAAATAGAACATACTTGAAATTTCATGTGAATTTTATGCTCAAACTGCATCTGATTTGATGCCATCAAACGGACGATTCATCAGAAATGGTTCGTGCTTCAGTGCCATACAGCATTGCCGCATGCAAAGTGTCGTCGTGTGTGAAAAGGTCATGGTTTGTTTTGCTTTTGCTGCTTCAATGTCTTTATCGGCTGTTTTTCACTTTTCCTCATTTGGTCAACAATCTTCGAAGTATGTTTGGTACGTGCTACAGGCATCGTTCCAAAGCTGTTGATGGTTTCTCACTGTGGAGATCGCATTACAATAAAAAAAGTAGGTGTTGCTTTTGAAATTTTTAAAATCAGAACACTGTAACCGAAACGTTTAGAGTTTGCATGTGGTTTTTTTCATATGATTCTTGAGCGCTTGCCGAATCATACGTGATAGTTAGTTACTCATGTATCGAGGAAGTTGTTTTATAATGGTCATGTACATAGATAATATTCTATACTTAAGTTGACAATTTTTAAACTTGAAAAGGGAATTTTAAAATATTTTATACATATAAACTTGATAAATAAATCTTATTCTTTGTTTAATTAAAAACAAGTAATATATAAAAGAAAAATTTTAAGTCAATTCCTACTTTTTTTCACTCTATTGCAGAAAGTCCTTTATAAATCATTTTCATTCATTTTTTTAAGTTTATCTGGTGCCATCTATTGGTATATATATGCAAATTAAATCTAAAAAAACTAATATTGATTCATTAAATTTAATTAATGAATTAATATTTGAAAAACTGTATTAACATCAAGTGTCATCCATTACAAGTTAACAAAAAATGTATTTGAACTTGAGTGGATGAATAAAAAGTATTTTATGAACGATTGAAAATTTTAACAAGATATATATAGGGAGAGTGTGAGCTAATAGAAGGAATGGAAATAAGTAAGAAAAAACGTTTTATTCTGCGTGGAAAAAAGTTCTAATTTCACGTCTGCTAAAGCATTCATCACAAGATGTTTTTTTATCTTGAAAAATAATTAAACAAATGCGCTTTTCTGATATTCATTTTCTGTTTCGGAGTAATATTTCAAATATGCATGATCATCTTAAGAATTCATGAGTATGGGACAGTAGTTGTTATATTGTATTAAAATTTCTAGACGTTTCCTAAAATAAATGAAATAGAAAAAAATATTCAATCTTCTTTGTTTTACTAAATATTATATTTGACAAATTTATTCAGGAATCATTATACTCAAAAACATGCATTAAGCTTTCATCAGAATATTCTAATATTGCATCTTATGTTGGTTTTCCCGTATATTCCATACTAATGATTACAATAAAATGAAATGTAAACAAGGAAATAATTAGGAAAATGTTATTGATTAACAAAGCTGACATGGTAGATTTTGTAGCAATTTTTTCCAGTTTATTACATAAAAGTTCGCTAAATTAAATTTTCAAAATGGAATAGGTTTTATTTGGTAGGTTAGTCGCTCTATAGCAAATGGAAGAGAAAATTAAAGCTTTTCAAAGGAAATTGGTCGCGTTTGCGTATCGCATTGACATCCCAGAAAATTTTTGACGTAATGGAGTCCTATATAACTTGTCGCATATGTAATAATATGCATGTTAAATCTACTTGTTTTTCAAAGCAATGTCCGCAATGCATGATGTCAAGTGAATCCAATACCAGACTTATTGTACTTACTACACTAGAGCAAGAATATGATATAAATGCAATAGATTATACAAATTTAATTAATAACAATAAACGAAAACGAAAATAAAAAAATAAATAAAAACCATGTTGTTTGTTGTTTCTTATCCCACTTGGCTGGCCAAGCCCACGAGCCCATACGCACTCATGATTGAAGGGGAAGGAAGCAGCTTATGTTGTGATGGAGCACCCGTAGGTAGAAGTCTAACTTTGGCTCCGTGACGCTCTTACAGTCTTAGGAGATCGGGACCTACAGCTTAAAGTGGATTCCGAACCACTACAAACATCCATGACACCACCGGGATTCGAACCCGAAACCTGTGGCATCGAGTGCCAGAGCGCTAGACACTCGGCCATTCAGGTTCCAAATTTGTGAATGCCAACGGCAAGCGGTGTTCCCAGGTGGTCACCCACCCAAGTACTGACCGTGCCCAATGTTGCTTGACTTCGAGAACCGGTATATTCACCATGGTGTGGCCGTTGGAAATAAAAAAATAAAAACAATAAGTGATATAAAGAAAAAAATAACAACATTATTGCCAATATATACAACTTAATCAAAGAAAACATTTTTTAACATTATGAAATTAATATAATTAATGAAATTCTTTTATTTATTTATTCACCTTGAAATGTTTATTCTAACGCTGCTGTTAATTTCGAATACCGAGCGTAAGTCATTCGCCATTAGAATAGTACAGGTGTATCCAGATTTAGCGTTACATATAGTTATAATTCATATAGTTAATCTTTTAATACTAAACATGATTTTATTGTAAAATAACGTTATCCATTAGGAATTGCAATATAATAAAAGAATAATAAAAAATGTTAAATGAAATTTAAAACTGCATACATTTAATTATTTGAATATGCATAGTATTATCTTTTTTTTGCTTGCAATTGTCCCAGGGTTAAAAAAACAAAACATCCTGTAAAAATATCGCTGTCTACTTTCTGTCTTACATTTTTTTTAATTAAAATAAATTTTTACAAACATATGAAATTTAAAACTGCATAACATTTAATTATTTAAATATGAATAGTATTACTTCTTTTTTTTTTTGCTTCCAATTGTCACAGGCTTAAAAACAATACCTCCTGTAAAAATATCACTATCTGTTTTCTGTTTCCATTTCTTTAATTTAAACAAATTTTGCAAGCATATGAAATTTAAAACTGTATAACATTTAATTATTTGAATATGAATAGAATTACTTCTTTTCAATTCCTACTATTAGTTCACACTCTCTCTATAATATTTATATATCTTATTCAAATACTTTTAAAATACTTTTTTATTGATCCATTCAAGTTCAAATACATTTTTTAACTTGTAGTGGATGACACTTAATGTTAATATAGTTTTTTTTTCAAATATTAATTCATTAATTAAATTTAATTAATTAATTTTAGTTTTATATGGGAGAACAAAATTTCTCTTATATTTAGCAGGATATAAAT
>BPLR01015670.1:0-58888 GCA_021605095.1 Caerostris extrusa | reverse complement strand
TTTAAAGGGTAAAAAAATGGTAAAAATTTCAAAAGAGTTCTATATGCAAAACATTTTCGACAATAGGTTTTAATGTTTTCGTTGTTTTACCTCGCTTGTTTGCGGTTAAAGTATTGATACTTTGTTTACCCATTATCTTCTTATTCAAACATGTAGTACAAAGATTGCAGAGCAAGTGAATAGCCTTGAACTTATAAGCGCTCCGGTATTGTTTGAGAAACTTCAAATCGAGGGAATGACTTCACGATATCTAATTTTGTTACAGAAAACTTAATGAGCCAAATCTTGGCAGAATCAGTGGAAGGATAGCCCTTTTAAACTAGTTTGCGGGTAAACAGAGGAAATATTCTAACCATTGTTGAATAAAAATTAAGAAACAATCTTATTATGTGAATTTTAAATGGTGAAAAGAAAATATAAGATAATTATTTCAATTGACGTGTATGATATTTAGAGATCTTTAAAAAATTATTATATTTAGTATTTAATTTATTTTAATAATTTAAATGTATTCAACAAATTATATTTTGATACTTCAAAAATTATCAATAAATATGATGTAAAAATGCTACAACAAAATTTATATATAATATTTTACGTGTACATATATTAAACATTTCTTTAAAGATCAACAACTCATAGCAATAATAAATTACTAGTATATTTTAAATCGAAAATTTATAAAAACTTAATGAAAACAAAGGAAACTCAAACATTGGAACATAAAAAGGAAAACTATAATATTAATTTAAATTATGTTCTTTTTTATTATTATTATTACATCTTTTCACAATTTTATCTAATCTAAAGAAGGAAATTAATTTTTATGAAAGGATAAATTTTCAATTACAATTTATTTGTTTTATCAAATATTTTTCAGTTGAAACCTTAATTAAATAGTTATTAATGACAGCTAACAGTTTGATCATGTATAGCAGATAAAACATCTGACCGTTGCTACAGCGAATAATTCATTTCAAATTTATATCTTGAAACAAATTTATTTTTTTGTTTTTTTAAAGTATGAAAACTCATTTGCTCGGAAGGAAAAGATTATTAATAAATTATATTTCTTTATTGCAAAATTATCTATTTGAAAAAATAATTTTTAAGAGGATTTTATTTTTTTATTGCAGTCTCATATTTAAAATGATATATAATATGAAATTATAACAAATTTGTTATTAATTTGGTTTTGTCATAATTTTTTATTCTAAAAAGAGTTTCTTAAATAAATTACTTCACATTGGCAAATGTACAGCTGTGTGTTCTTACGTGAATTTCTTTTCTTATTGGACATCGGCAAGCTTCATGTTCATTTTATGCATGCCACGAACAACCGATCGATGGGCAATGAGGAAACCCATTACTACCGGGAGGACTTTTAAGGGTAACTGCCGCGCATTTACATTTAATTAAACAGGATTATCGATGGATTATCGATTTGAGACGCTTTTACATTGTCCCAATTGCCATCGAGTCTCTGTTTCTGAAAACAATGACTGAAACGGAAACTGCCAGTGGATTTTGAATTTGAACGCTCTTGCACACAGTTGCGCGTGTTATAATTGGTCAAGAGTCGGGGCTACATGGAAATTGGACTTAAATTGAACTTTTTTTTCCACCTTTTCAAAACGTGTTATTGATAACATTTTAGCTCTTACTCAACTACAAATAATAAACTAGATGCATTACTTATTCTTCCATATAAACAACTGTATCCAGCATAAGAATGATGTTACTTGCCTACGAGAAAATTTGGCGATTATATTTTTTTAATTTCTTTTTTATGCAAGATTGAAAATAAAAAATGCAACTCTAATGAAGTTTTTGGTTGACAAATGAGATTCCAATTATCTCATTTATAACATTTTGTCTGTGTAGCCAAATTTCTTTATTCACAGTTAATTTTCAATTTCATAGTTACTCAACACCCCATAAAAAACAATTTTTCTGATGTTTTATAGAAAAAAATTTTTTCATTTTATATAAGATAAATGCAAACTATTCTAAAGATTGTTAATAAAAAAACAATAAATTAATCTAAATAAACTAAAATCATGCATTCAAATTTATGTAAATTTTCGGATTTAATTAGTTTTTAAAATTACATACCAGTGTTTTTTCCTACTGTAAAGCTTTATATCATGTAGCTTAGTAATATTATTAGTATTATAAAACTGTATAATACTTCAGTAATAGCTAATTTCGACACCATAACTCATAAATATTATATTCCTCTCTTTTTCTAATTGATTTTTAAATTCTAATTTGAAATGTTTTTCCTCAACAAATGTCAGTAATGATTTGTATTAACAGAGAAATTATATATTCTATAATTTATGATTACTTAGCATGAAATATAAATATTTCATGCACTCTATATTATCACACTCTCTTTTCCCAACTTAGCAAATAAATAGAAATAATAATGAATGTTAAACATAAATTAAACAAAATGACTACTAGCTTTAATAAATTATTAATTCAGTTAGAAAATAATTATTAATTCGTAGGAGACTCTCTTAAATCCAGCAGGAATTGGCATCATAAATTTCAGTGCAAAAATGTAATATTCACTAAGTCTTCAATGTATTCACAAGAGTTATAATAAATTAAAGATACAAAATTTTTGATGAAATTATCCCAACTCAATTAACTAACACACGTTACTTCATACAAAAGGTGCATTGACGTAATAACGATATTAAATCTAATTTTTACATATACATGGAAATTAATTAATAATAAAATGCAATCAAAAGAAATTATAATAAATCAATTAAGATTTATGAATTTAAATATAAATACCCCAATTTTAATTAATTTTTTCAAGCATTACAAAAATACGATTATGTGATTATTTTTTGTAAACACTTATTCTTATTCATTGGCGCAATAGCTCCATGGTTGGCCATGGTCGTCTGTCTACTGGGAGGGAATTGAGACAAGAGATGTTTCCTTTTTACGGGATAGAGTTGTCAACCTTATGCCCAACGCTCTACAGCATATTAGACCATGGGGCCTGATGGCCGAGTGTCTAGCGCTCTGGGTCGGTGCCACAGATTTCGAGTTCGTGCCATGGAAGTTGGTAGTGGTTCGGCATCCACTTTAAACCACTAGTCCCTGTCCCCCTTAGGTCCCTGTCTAATAGGATCGAAGAGCATTGTGGGGGTAATGTCACTCTCATCTGTAGCTTATCTTCAAACTATACGTGATCCCTGGGTTAAATGAGTTACACGCTAAAGCCCTTGCTTATGGCATAAAGATAAATGTCTGAGTATTTACTAGCTGCATTAGAAAAAAAAAAATTATTTTATTGAACATTTTTTCTATTTATTTTATTAATGTGCATTTTTTCTTTCAACTTTTTTTAAATATAATAATTATCATTCCATCATAGTGAGGAAGAAGAAAAAAATCTGACATGATTTTTTTTAGGTCCATAAGAATTTCAAAAAAAAAAATTCTGTTTGATGTTTAAGTAATCTAGTCCTCTTTTTATATTTGTTCTATTTTTATTTTTATATTTATTAGTAGAAATAAATTTCAATTTTTTTTTTTTTTTTTTTAGGAAAACCAGTTTTTTTTTTTTATTTTAATGTAGGAAAAAAAAGGAGAATTAATCAAATTATCTTCAAAAAATTTTTTTCTGACACACCACGAGCAAAAAAGGAACACGCAATTACCGCTTTCTTTTCCCTTTATATAATAAAAACAAAAAACTATACACTGCAGCAAAATATTTTCAGCTTTTAGTTTAACATACAAAATTATTTTTTGAAATGTAAAGAATGAATAGAATTAATGAAAAAAAATGTCTTATAAGAACTTTTGGGTGAAATTAATTTAAAAAAATATCTGTTCAAGAAATTAATACTGCTTAATAAAAGTAACAACTACATACATTCATACATTAAACTACTTAATAACCAATAAAACACTTCTCGATTTATAATTTGACAATTTATAAGCAGGATAATGTATTATAAATAACCTTTAATCTTTTTCCATAAACAGTAGTATTTTTTCTAACTTACATTTTTACACTCATTCAGAATATTAATTGATTAAAATTTCATCAAAAATAAAATTAATAAAAATATAAATAATATACAAATAATTAAAAATATTCAAAAATTTAAATATATAAATAATTAAAAATATTCAGCCCTTTTAAATTAATTCTAATTTCTGTTGTTAGTGGGTTTTTTTTTTAGTATTTTTTTTTTTTTTTTTTAGTATTTTTTTAAACATGAACAGCCACAGTTATGGACAAATTTCTAACCTCATAATATTCCGTTTGGAAATGTTTGATATTTCACTGACAATCAATCAGGGATTATCTTATGGGAAATTGCAAATTGCAAACTGCAATATCGCTTTAAAATGTATTTCAATTTCAAAGCATAACTTTATTAATTGGAAAATATTCATTTCATGTACTATTGATGCTTTATTGGAAATTAAATATTCGCAACTATATTTTATAAGCTCTGCCTTTTATCAGTAACTATAATAAAACACTGTTGCCAATAATCTAATTTAATTTTAAAAATAATGAAATATTAGAAATATTCTGCGTACTATTTCATAAAAAGTTAACGATTAATTATAAATGTTATATAATATTATTATTATTATTATTTATTAATATATTATCATCGTCATTATTATTATTATTATCTCACTACATAAGCATTTATGCGAACACGTTTGAAATGCATAAAATTATAGAAACAATTGACCCCTATTTTATAGATTAGAATATAGCACATATTTATTATAGCTTATTTATTTTTAAAATATAGTAAATTTCATTTTATAAGAAATATAAGGATATTGATATTTTATAAATATTTGTGATTTTGAAAAGATTTTTCAAAACTTCCATAACAAATATAAAAAAAACTTTTACATTCATTTAAATTACTACCTAAATAAAGTAAAATGCTTTTATTTAGAAAATATACTAGAATTTTTTTAGCATCATAAGTAATAAAATGTGAATGTAATGGAAAATCTATAATAATTCTTCAACAAACGAATCTTTGTCCGATAATCATACACTTACTGTACACAATTGTTCAAATTTATAATTTAAAAATAGCATATTAAGATTTAAAAATATTCCTGAATGAAAAACGTATAGTACATCCGTTTAAAATCATTATACTAATGACTACAACAAATAGCCACTAAAAAATAAAAAGGCTTCATAAAAATCCATTGGTGATATTTTCTACTGCTTTTTTTAGAAAGAAATTATGCGTGGGAAAAATATTCTAAAATAAAGATATTTAAAAATTAAATTATTACGTTGCTAGACTTTTATTTGTATTTTTGTTATTTATTTAATTATATTATTTTTACCAAATATTACACGAATAAATATGGTGAATATGTGATTTCAATTAACTACAGCCATTCCACTAACAAAATTTCATAAAAATCCATTGGTAATATTTTCTACTACCATTTTTTGAGTAAAATTATGCGTGGAAACAATTCTAAAAAAGGGGTATTTTAAATTTAAGTTATTACTTTGCTAGACTATTCATATTTGTATTTTTGTTGTTTATTAAATTATATAATTTTTTACTAGACATTACACAAATATTGTAAATTGTACCACGAATATATGATATAAATTTACTACAGCCACATAAAATTAAGTTAGAATGTTCTTTTTATATTTTATGTTCTTTATTATTATTTTGATCCTTTTACATTAAAAACGTGTTCGGATACATTAAATGAACCACAAATTATCAGATTTATGAAAATCAGGAGTTACCATTACTCTAAATATAAAAGCAAACTAACGTATTTTTAATGTATTCTTATATATTCCTAACTTTGTTTTGCTATATTGTATACTTTTACTAATGTATATCATGAGCAGTCCACCTATAAAAGTAAAAGGAATGATGTCTGCTGGAAACACCTTGAAAAGTTAACGCCTCGCAGGCTAAAATATTCCCACAAGGCAATCTAATTACTGAATAATTACAATTATCAAATAATTATCAATAATCAATCACATCAATAATATATCAAAGAATCAATCATCAAATAATTATCAATAATCAATCACATCAATAATATATCAAAGAATCAATCATCAAATAATTACAATTATCCTCGAGTCTCCTTTATCGAGACACCTTTAAAGTTAACGCCTCGCACATGCTAAAATATTCCCCCAAGGCAATTTAATTTCTGAAATAATACATTTGTGAGTGATCTTGCAATCATCACCGAGTCTCCTTTATGGAGACACATTTAAAGTTAACGTTCCGCACATGCTAAAATATTCCCCAAGGCAATTTAATTTCTGAAATAATACATTTGTGAGTGATCTTTCAATCATCACCGAGTCTCCTTTATCGAGACACATTTAAAGTTAACGTTCCGCACATGCTAAAACATTCCCCAAGGCAATTTAATTTCTGAAATAATACATTTGTGAGTGATCTTTTTCATCATCACCGAGTCTCCTTTATGGAGACACATTTAAAGTTAACGTTCCGCACATGCTAAAATATTCCCCAAGGCAATTTAATTTCTGAAATAATACATTTGTGAGTGATCTTTCAATCATCACCGAGTCTCCTTTATGGAGACACATTTAAAAGTTAACGTTCCGCACATGCTAAAATATTCCCCCAAGGCAATTTAATTTCTGAAATAATACATTTGTGAGTGATCTTTCAATCATCACCGAGTCTCCTTTATGGAGACACATTTAAAGTTAACGTTCCGCACATGCTGAAATATTCCCACAAGGCAATATAATTACTGAATAATTACAATCATTAAATAATTATCAATAATCAATCAGATCAATAATATATCAAAGAATCAATCATCAAATAATCATCATCGAGTCTCCTTTATGGAGATACCTTTAAAGTTAACGCCTGCACACATACTAAAATATTCCCACAAGGCAATCTAATTTCTGAAATAATACACTTGTGAGAGATCTTACAATCAACATCGAGTCTTCTGGTTATAAAAATAATGACAGCAGCATACGCCACCAGCAGATTGTACCAGTTTCCTCACCACACATTAACTGCGTTTATTTCCGCTGGGCCACGTGTCTGGCCTTCATATAACTGAAATCTCTAAAAATATTTTCTAACAAACATTCTCACAGAATCCTGTAACATAATATCCGGATAATCTAAAGTGGATGTAACATAATCATTAAATGATTAGCAAATTTATTGGCAGAGCAATCCGGCATGGAATCGGAAACCATTTAACCGACGTCGCCTAATCCATTTCATCGTAATTACATTTTTATGTGGACATTTTTATTGCATTATGGGAACACACTTTTGTGTCCACCCATCATACGAGTCGATAAAGTTTAGAGATACTCATCTACTTTCTTTATGTTTTTTATGTGTAATTTGTTTTCTGCTTCTTAACTGATATGTTATTGGCAATTTCTTACAAATATAAAAAAAAAATTGGTCACGTCACTTATTAAAAAATGAAATATTTTTTACTTAATCATTTATTCAATATTTTATGATAGAATTCATTAATGATCAACAAAACAATTCAATTTATTATTAATTTATTCTTAAATTTTTTTAAAATATATATATTTTGAAATGATTATGCAAAAAAAACTGGAGTAGAACTAAAAAGATTTTCATTATTTCCCTTTTTTCTCATACAATTTTAGGTCGAAAGAAATTACTGACAGACCTAATAAAAGACTTCCAAGTTAAATATACTTTCATTTTAATTATTATACATATAAGAATAATTTAATTAAAAAGTGTCTACTTTTTTTTTTAGAATTATCTACATTTTTTTTTTTCATTTGCAACGTACTGAATTTAAATACATGTACACATTATAATACATTATTAAACTATCCAAATATTATAAAAATAATTTATTAGCACGTAAAAATGGTAAATTTTCAGCGGAGTAATTTTATTCCTTTTTAAGATGTTATAAAAGTCTACGAGCATAAATATCTTCCTAATAAATACATTAAAATTATTTTGTTATTTAATTATAAATAATTAAATAAGATAAAGTATTTAAACAGAAAAATAATGCTTTCCTTTAAAATCACTCTGAATTTAAATCCTTAAAAATGGAATACATTAAGATTCCTTGCTATTCATACATATGTTTATCAATATATTATTTGAAATATAATTTTTCAAAATTTACAAAATAAAATATTTATCTATAACGGAATAATTTAAAAGGATTAAATAATAAAAAACTATCAAAAGATTATAAAAATAATTTATTAAAACATAAAAAGGTGAATTTTCAGCGGAGTAATTTTTTCTCCTTTTTTAAAATGTTATAAATGTCTACGAGCATAATTATCTCTCTAATAAATGCATTAAAAATTGTTTTGTTATATAATTATAAATAATTAAAATAAGATAAAGTATTTAAACATATAAATAATGCAGTTCTTTAAAATCCCTCTGAATATAAATCCTTAAAAATTGAATAAAGATTTTTTGCCATTCATATACATGTTTATCAATATAATATTTAAAGAATAATTTTTTTAAATTTACAAAAAATACATATATTTATCTATAAAGGAGTAATTTTTTAAAAAATAAATAAGAAAATCGACAATATGAAGACAATAAATTAATATGGCTTTTAAAACATTTAACTCACCTTCAGAAGATACAGTTTCTATAAATAATCTCCAAAGATATCATGCAAAAATTTATATGAAAAATTTTTTAAATTTATTCTAAATTTAATAAGATATACAAAGCGAAGAATACATTTTACTATGTCTTTTAATTCCTAAAATTTGAAATGCCAGATTCTTAAATTCTGCTTATTACAAAAAAAAATAGAACGATAAATTTATTCTTAATTTATTATATCAAAATAAACAATCCACAAAAATTCATTTAAATCATATTTTTTAATTTTTTTTTCTAAGTTTAATAGCAGGAAACTTGTTTAAATAATAATAATAATTTAATAGGTCTATAATTTCATAAAAATGCAATTAATATTTTAACTTTATTCTAAATTTAATAAGATGTAAATAGCAAAAAAATAAATTTTACTATGTTTTTTTAATTCTTAAAATTTGAAATGCCAGATTTTAAGTTCTGCATATTACAAAAAAAAACGAACGATAAATTTATTCTCAATTATTATATCAAAATAAACAATCCACAAAAAAATTCATTCAAATCAAATTTTAAATTTTTCTAAGATTAATTAATATTTTAACTTTATTCTAAATTTAATAAGATGAAAAAAGCAAAAAAATGACTTTTAATTCTTAAAATTTGAAATGCCAGATTTTTAAATTCTGCATATTATAAAAAAAATCGAACGATAAATTTATTCTCAATTATTATATCAAAATAAACAATCCACAAAAAAATTCATTTAAATCATACTTTTTAATTTTTTTCTAATTTTAATAGCATGAAGTATAATTTAATAATAATAATAAATTAATAAAATGTCTACAATTTCATAAACAAAATGCAACAATACGAAATTAAAATGAATATTCTACAAATTAAAAATTCTAATGAGAAAAAAATCGTTTGAATCTCACTTAAACGGCAGATGCAGAAAGAGAAGACGAAGCAACCACCTGGCTATGAGGTCGAGGATTGTGTGAGACAAATCTGGAATCAACAGTGACGATGGCGCCCTCAGCCCCTCAAGCGCAGACGATTTTCCGGAAACAGACGATAGATATATGGAGGAGTCAAAAAGCCAAAGTCACATACCCCAAAAGGTTAATTAATAGTTCACTTAAGGACTCAAACTGTAGTCATACTAATGCACTGTCGCAAAATTAATCAGGTATTTTTTAAAACTATATTTCGCGTGTTTGATTTACTGAAACAATTATATGAATTGAATTTTGAAACAACTTAAAATGTAATTTGATTAAATTGAAGTATCTTTTAAAAGGAATTCTCGATTTTTGATTATTTTAGCATTAAGTATTAATCTATTTTTAAGTTTAATTTCGATTTGATTTGATTTTTACAGTGTGGTTAGAAATTTATTATGTTAAAGTAAATTAGTTGAACAACTCAATTTCATGCGTTTAAAAATGAATGTATTGTTATATAAGTATTATAGTTATATAGGTTGTATAGGCATTATAATTATATAATTATAAAGTATTAAATTATATAATTATAAATATTAAATTATATAATTATAAAGTATTAATAAAAGTATTATTATAATTATAAGTATTAAATTATTTAATTATATAATTATATAATTATAAAGTATTAAATTATATGTATTATATATTATAAAGTATGCAAATTCAAAAATTATTCATTTTAAACAGGAAAATACTTTGAAAACATTGCAAGATCTCTCATATGCATTATGCACGGCTTGATGGCCAATTGTGCTTTGCATTTGGCACCATAGACTACAAGTTCGAATCCTGGTGTTAGCATGGATGTTTGTTGGCTGGTTCGGATCGACATTAAACTTTAAATCTAGGCTCCAATTAACCTAAATGTGCAAAAAAAAGACCGTAGATATATATATGTGTGTGTGTTGTTACGATTCAATGAATTCAAAAAGGATGAATAAAATATAGCTCTCCTCAATAAAAATCGCTTTAAATTAAATACTTTTAATTAAGTCATATAGAATTTAGTGAAGAAAATACATACAGATAAAAATATCATTAAATTATCTCTCATAGCTATATTTAAATACTACATTTAAAAATTATTCAAAAGATATAATTTTAAAATGTTGTGCGTCTCTTTGCATAACTAAGTTTACAAATAACCTTTTTATTCGTAACATTTGTTAAAAAAACCTAATGTAATCGTTTAATTTAAATTTACACTCACTCTAAAACATTTCTGTATTATACCGCAAAAGACTTAATAAATTACGAAATATTGCAAATTTATTCATTTGTTTGAGCTTCATATATTATTTCATCTTTGATCGATGAATTTTATTTTAAAACATAAAAAGTAACTTGGTGGACTCTAGTGATCCGTGCCGCAGATTTCAGGTTCGAGCCCTGGTGGTGCCATAATATTTTTTAGTGATTCGAAAAACCCTTTAAACAGTAAGTCCCGGCTCTAATCTGATTGTAGAGAGTTGGGCACAGGCTGGCAACCCTTTCCAAAAAGAAACCATCTTCTGTCTCAAAATATGCCCAGGGCACACGGCCTTGGCCCACCCTGGGGGCTGCTGCGCCAATGAAGAAGAAGAACTTGGTGGACAGAGAGTTGGTTTGGGGAATGAGAGAATTGATAGAAATCCATCGAATTGAAACCAAAGGCAAGAAGTTCTCTCGTGTCGATGCTGGTAGATGAACACGATATAAATCTGCGGGCGGAATATTTTTTCAAGCTTTGATGAAGAAAAATGTGATGCTTACAAAGATCGCCAAGAATGCTCATTCTGAATTTCATTGCAGGATTGATCACCTATGATTTGCAGTCACCTCAGTAACGCTTATTATGGTATTAGGTTGTTGTTCTGATATCAAATAGCCTCAACTAAACATGTAAATCATATAAAAAATCATAAAATCAATATAAACAACAATTTTTTTATCAATGATTTTAACATAATCCAATTGATGCTTTTTTAAACTATTTTTAGTTTTACATTTTAAACGTTCAAAATAGCTTTAACCAATTAACGGTCCAGAACAGTTCAAACAAAACCAATTTGGAAACCGGTTTCGCTAACCAGCTCGTTTTTTTTTTAATTTACAATTCTCACTCGTCAAGCTAATCTATTATAATTTATTTTAGCCTTTCACGTTTGTTGAGTTGATTTTGTTCCTGAATGTCAATATATTTAAAGAATAATTCCAAAATTTAAAAATTCATAGGTACTTAATAAAAAGGAGAGAAAAAATTAAATTAATAAAATAATAAAGTATGCTTTCCATTAAAAGAATCGCAATGAATTTTTCCTTTTACGATAAAAACGTATAAAAAATAATAAATCATTTATCGTTTTAAGAAAACTTCTCGTTCCGATGTCTTCCTTCTAATTTAATTGTAATTTTTTTTTAATTTTCAGTTAAATTTAATTTCAATCTTCGTTTTTTCCTCTCATACATTGGGACTTTTAATGATAAAAATGTGCACATTTATAAATTGCTTATTATAGATAAATAACAAAAAAATTTAAAATTGAGAATAACCCTAGCAATGTTTCAATAGGTTCTTTTAATATTAACTAAAATAAATAAAAAGAATTCTTCAGTTATATATGTATGTATATTTGTTTTATTTGGAATGTTTCAAACATATCTTAAAAATAATAACATTGCTTCCAATTCACTCCTTTAGCGCTTAACCAAAAATCACAATAATTGCCATTAATTATTTTTTAATTGGCCTGAATGACCGAGTGGCTAGCGCCCTGGCGCTCGGTACCACAGGTTTCGGGTTCGAGTCCCGGCGTTGCCATAGATGCTTGTAGTGGTTCGAATCCACCTTTAAAACCGTAGGTCCCGATCTAATAAGAGCGTTGCGGGGGCATTGTTACCTGCGTCCGTGGCTTATCTTCAAGTCACATGCGCCCCTGGGTAAGCTTGCAAAGTGAGTAACGTCTGTGCAGCTTTGCCTTTAAGGCATCCAAGACGTCCATGTTCGTTTGCCAGCTGCATTGAAAAAAATTTTAATTATATAAAAATACATTTTTTTTTTTTTTTTTTTTTTTGTTAAATTAACATTTTAATTGTGTAATGATGATTGTGCAATACTGTGTTCTCCACTAATGTCAAACGGCCAAATGGCATATTCTCTTCCATCTATCCATTTTTCAATTCCTTCTATTAGCTCCCCCTCCCCCTATATATATATCTTGTTCCTCAAATTTTCTCACCTGTTCATGAAATACTTTTCATTCATCCACTCTAGTTCAAATACATTTTTTAACTTTTAGTGGATGGCACTTGACTTTAATACAGTTTTTTTTCAAATATTAATTCATTAATTAAAGTTAATTAATTAATTTTAGTTTTTTTTAGATTGCTGCATATATCTACCAATAGATGGCGCCAGATAAACTTAAAAAAATGAATGAAAATTATTTATAAAGGACTTTCTTGCAATAGAGTGAAAAAAAAATGTAGGAATTAGCCTAAATTTTTTTTTCATATATTACTTGTTTAAATTTATTTTAAAATAAAGATGGAAAATTTTGAACGTTAATTTTGATAATGCTGTTCTAGTTCGATGTCCATGGCGTCTCCAACACAGTGAAGATAGAAAATAAAAATAAGTAAGAGTATTATTTAAAGCTGATTAATCTCCTCGCACAACATGAGAAACTTTCATTTCAAAAACTTCTATTTAAAATAAAGCTCTCGTGCTAGAAGATTTTCGTGATTCTATGTACGTGTTTTTAAAACTGGCATGAAATATGTGTTGCTAAACTTAACGATTGACCCATATCAAGTCACGTGCCCTGTTGTTAATTTTGAATTGTCTGCCTTTCAAAATATGAGCAAGATTATTTTTTGTTTTTTTTTGATTTTTCTATGCCCGTCTACAACCTCTCGGTTGTAGACTGCTCGGCTGCTCGTTGATTATTAATCAACGAGCAGCCTAGAAGTACAGTAAAAACGATAAAACAATCACTAAAGGCATTGACAGTAACATAAAAGGGATACAGATAAAAATGAGTAGGGCATATTGATGTACTCCCCAGTCATGGGCACGCCATAGTCGCTAAAGTGAGCAGATATCTATAGCAGCCAATCTTATTCTATACAAGTGACTCTGTAAATATTCATGACCCGTGGCAAGTCTAAAGCCAACCGCTCTAGGCAAGATACTGGGAAATCTTTGTTGACTTATTCAATAGGGAATTCCCTTTTTCTCAGAAGCCTTCTCTAACAAGAGTTGAAACGGTTTTAGTAGAAAAAGACATATATCGTCTATTAAGAATTATTAAATTGACATATTATTGTTTCGATATCGTCAAAAAGGATTAGTTTATGTTTATAAAAAGTTAATTTAATCAACACTTCTCTGTCATAATTTGATAGTACTTCTCGTAGTATTTGAACTATTGCTTCTTCATAAATGCCATTTAATTTTAATATATTTCCATGGCTATTAAATTTGATAGTTCTGCAGTATTCTGACCATTGTTCAATAAATTTCTTTGGTTGCTGAACATCAGTATATACTACTATATATATCAGTCGACCAAAGCATTTTCACTCACGATAAATTGAAATTGAGTACATTTCTGGATTGTTAATTTTAAAAATTAAAAAACATATTTTTACATTTTTTTTTACTTTTAAATTGTTTTTGTTCAAAAAGTGCTTAGTGATTCAGAATAATTTTTTTCTTTACCATTTCTAAACATGATAATTTAAGATATCAAAATTTTTGCAATTTGAGATCTTCTTTGGTTTATTTGTATCGATATCATTTATAATGTGGCAACGCTAGGTTATAACTCTGCTAATTTTACAGGACAAACAATGCAATTGTTGTCGATTTCTACTAAAGGGTATTTTTTTGGATTCTTTTTCCGTCTTCAATACATTTTAATGGATAATAGACTCTTAAACTTGATAGTTCTTGTAGTATTTCTGACCAGTACTCGTTTCGTCAGTACATATACTAAAATTGGAATGATACAGAGAAGATTAGTATTCTGACCAATTGCTTCATAAATTTATTTTGGTTACTCAACATTGGTATATATTCCATATATATATTCATCGACCAAAATATATTCGCCCATAAATTGTAATTCGTGAGTAGATTTCAGTTTGTTAATTTTAAAAATTAAATCATTTTTCGTTAAACCTTTTATGTTTTAAATTTTTTATTATATAGTCTGACATTTAACTTTTAAAATTTAAATTATTTTTGTTTATGCATAATGATTCAGAATATATATATATATTATTTTTTTTAATTTTCCAAAACGATAATTTTAAGAACATCATCAATATTGCATTTGAAATTGAGATCTTTTTAGTTAATATTATTTTTTTTTTTTTTTAATTATTATTTATTTATTTTTACATTTCATCGATATTATGTTCTAGTGAAATTTATCAATACTAAAAATGTTTCATTTCTGTAATCTGGCAACACTGGGTTATATCCGCTAATTTTACATAACCAAACAATGCAATTGTCGTCGATTTCTACAATATGATATTTCGGACTCTTTCCGTCAGCAATTTATTTTCGTGTTGGAATCTAATCAAATTTTGATGGGAGAGTTCGTCTTCTTAGTGACGTGTTTCTCCTATGACAACAATATTGATTTTCTGGACTGAATTTTCTCACATTTCATTTCCTTCACCGATAACTGAAGGTTTGAGAAAATAAAGTTCTTTTCCATCGTAAATTTAAACTATCATAAAGGTCTAGAACTACGAATAAAAGATAAAAAAAGTAATATAAGAAGGATGTATATAAATAAAACATCTCCCCCGAAACTGAAAAAAAAAAAAACCATTTTAGTATCAGGTCTTGGCTACTTTTAAAGCAAAGTTGTGAAGATTCAGGGTTATTCACGAAACACCACGTTATATTTATTATATACCAGCAACTATGGTGAAATTAAAACTTTCAGGAGTAATTGTCCTCAGTTGCATATCAAAACGGAAGAACTGCACAACAGAAATAGGATTGCTTTTGGTTCTTCTCTACTGTCATTTTGTGCTCATTTTAGGATAATTAAACCAGGACCTACAGTTTAACGTGGATTCCGAACCACTCACAAATATCTATGCCACCACCAGATTCGAAAATGACCCAAAGACCAGAGCGCTATCCAATTCTGCCAAATAGGGCACCAAGTAATCAGTCAGACGATTATGTTATGGGAAATTGTACTTTTCAAACTGTGTTTTTAAATGTATTTAAATTTCAAAGTTTAACTTTTAATTGGAAAATATTTGTTTTGAGCATTATTGATGCTTTATTTTGAATTAAATATTCGGAACAATATTTTTTTAAGATCTGCCTTTTATCAATAACCATAATAAATATCTGTTGCCAATAACTATTTTAAATTTTAAAAATAACGAAATGTTATATTCAAAATTTTCTGCATACGAGTTAACCATTAATTATAAATCTTATATAATATTATTAGTATTAACAATATTTTTATTATCCGTTATTTACAAACATCCATGCTACCTCCTGATTCAAACATAATGTTCTGTGATACCAAAGGCCAGACAGCTAGCCAATTGGCCATTAAGGCGCTCAACAGAACCAGGAGAATTACACCTAAGTATTTTGACGATGAAAAAATATATCACAATCGATATATTGACTTTTATAAAGTAGTAATCTGTAGCATATACGATAACGGGAATCTAACCTTTAACTTATCCTCTATTTCTCTAATTAAAGTCTACTTCACTTAAGCCATTAATGGTTAATCACAAAAGTCATTATAAAAGTATTTCGTTATTAAGTAAAACTATGGTTCCTATTTAAAAAAAATAATAAATATTTTTAAAGATTAGATTAAAAATATTACATGATAATTAGAGCTCCTGATAGACTTTCGTCCCCATTTTTTATCGCACATTTATTAGGCTAGAAACGACTCGTTGTCAGTGGATCGTGCCAGCGATGTGCATCACAGGTTGAACTAGTGAAGACATCCAGTTGCTATTTATAAGGCTCTTCCTACCGGCAATACAGCATTCTCTTAACTATTTACATTGATGTGCTGTTTATGACATACATGAGGGGGAATACTATTACCGATAATACATTATATAAATCTATTTATATATATATAATAATCCCCCCTCATCATCAATGGCGCAACAGCCCAATGGGGGTCAAGGTCGTCGGTCTACACCCAAGTCATATTAGAATGGGACCTACGGTTTAAAGTGGATTACGGACCCCTAAAAAAAAATCCATGACGCAGCAGGGACTCGAACCTGAAATCTGTAGCATTGAGCTCCAGTGTCCACCAAGTTACTCTTGCATTATAAAATAAAATTCGGCGATCAAAAGATGAAATAATATATAAAGTTGAAACAAATTAATATTAAGTATATATAAATATGAAAAAGTATGTCCTTCATTTCCAATGCAGCTGGTAAATAGACTGGGATCTTTTATGCCATAAAGGCTGCACCGACGTTACCACTTTGCACTACCCAGGAGGTGCATGTAGCTTGAAGATAAGCCACGGACGCGGAGTAACAATGCCCCCGCAAAGCTCTTATTAATTCCGGGACCTACGGTTTAAAAGTGGATTCCGAACCACTACAAACACCCATGGCAACGCCGGGATTAACCCGATACCTGTGGTACTGAGCTCCAGAGCGCTAGCCACTCGGCCATTCATTCCCCATATGAATGAATGAATGAATGAATGAATGAATGAATGAATTTATTTATTTATTTATTTTATAATTTAAATATGGGTGTGAGTATGTGGGTGTGGGTGTGGGCGGGTAGGTGTAATATACTATGTTGTTCATCTTGCTGTGAATTATTTCAATAAATTTCATTTGGGACAAGAAATATTCATATCTTTAAATTGAATAAAACCATTTTCTAAATTTTAATTTCTAATTAAGGAGAATATATTTGATATCCATTTTTGAAAATTAATTTTGCATTAACAACTGTTAATTACATCCCATTTTACTTAATTTCATTTTTAAACGAAATTATTGAAGTCGTCAGAGAACGTGGTAATTAATTTTTAAATCCAAAGGTAAATACTTTAAGAACTTGATGAAAATCGGTAAATATTACTCACAAGAATATGCGGTATAGATGTGATAAAGCTTTTTACTAAACTAAATATAAGTTTTTATTACATTTATGCAAAGTATCATAATTTATGTAAAATTGTTGTTTTTTTCTTTTAAAGAAATGGGGCAGAATATCCTGATAAATAGCTCATTAGGGCTTATATCTATCTATCTATCTATACATACATAATAAATGGATTGATAGATAGATAGTTACATATTCATAGAACTGGAGAAACTCTGTTAGAAATCTGAAAGGGAAACCGATGTAAAAGAAACTCTATAATGAAATTCGATAATGGAAAAGTAAAAGAACTCTAATTTCGAAATTTAAACAAGTCGAAGTAATGAAGCGAGAATAAAAGTTCGAACTGAAAGGATTCCTGCCTATGCCGGAATGACGATAAATTTGTAGGTTGCCAAGATTTAGATTTTTCCTGTAGATTTGGAAAAATATGGGCAACAGTCCTCGTCCGCTTTCTCTTAAATATTTAGAAATAATCATTCCACATTGTGGTGGTAATATTCAGGCACAGTAAATTTTTATCGCAGTGGTGTATCCTGGCTAACGCTGAATATACTACTTATCTACCTTTCTAGCGGATTATGCACACGTTGTGCTAATTAAACCGGGACCTACAGTTTAATGTGGATTGCGAACCACTAACAAACATCCATGCCACCACCAGGATTCGAACCTGAAGCCTGTCTGAGCACTAGCACCTCTGCTGATTGGCCATCAGGCCCCCCAGATTTAGAGAGAAGGCCGCGAACCTCATCTGGTTTCTCTTAAATGCTTAGAATTAATCATTCAACATATTTTTTTCTTTCTAATGCAGCTGGCAAAGCACTTAGACAGCGATATTGGATGCCCGCTTAAGGCAAGTGCTGCACAGACGTTACTCACTTTGTATTACCCAGGGGGCGCGTGTAATTTGAAGATAAGCATGGAGTAATAATGCCCCCGCCACGCTCTAATATCATATTAGACCGGGATCTACGGTTTAAAGTGGATTCCGAACCACTACAAACATCCATGGCCCCACCGGGAGTTCGAACCCGGAACCTGTTGTACCAAGCGCCAGAGCGCTAGCCACTGGCATTCCGGGTCCCATCATTCAAAAATTGTTGTGGTAAAAAATCAAATCCAGTATACCATTATTGCAGTGGTGTATCCTATCTAAAGCTGAATATACTACTTATCTGTTATTGCAGCGGAGAGTGGCTTCAGATCAAAGTTCTCTTTAGTTTTAAAATAACAAATGCTTTCAAATGAAACTTTTAAAACTATATTAAAAAATTGAAAAAAAAACTGTTTTTGAAAGTTGAGAGTACTTTTTCCATGAGGGTTATTTATTATTAAAAACAACAAATATATAGCATATTCAAAGTTACTAATGTTCTTCATAAGTGGCCTGCAATCAAGTATCACTAAAATTGAGCAAGCATTATTGTGGATATTTTGTAAGCTTCGCACATTTCTTCTCAACAAAGAGAAAGGCCATTTCCTGTAGATTTATCGTACCCTGTCTATCGGTATTGACGCAAGAACTTTCAGTTTGAGTTTACTGGATGGATTTTCGAATTTGGATTCTCTCACTCCCAAACCCAAATAGTTGTCCACCAAGTTCTTCTTCATTGGAGCAGCTTTCCCATGGTGGGCCAAGGCCGTCTGCCAATTGACAGATGTCGAGTCAAGAAATGTTTTCTTTTTAAGGGGATCTGGTTATCAGCCCTACACTCAAAGCTCAACAGTCATATTAGACCGGGACCTACGGCAAAGCGGATTCCGAACCACTACAAACATCCCTGGCCCCCCGACTCGAACCCGAAACTGGTGCCACACCAAGAGCGCTGGATCAAAAAGAAACTATGAGAAGAAATCAGGCAATGACTTTAATTTTAAAAATTCTATTTCACAAATGTTAAATAAAAACATAAATACTAAAAAGAAATCATACGGATGAAGATGAATACATGTTATGAATATGTTATATATTTTTTCAATTTTCAGATTGCATATATTCATAGAAATATTTTATGAATAAAGGTAAATCGATACGATCTTGATCTATCACAAACATAAGTACGGAACTAATCTTTTAAAAGGTCTGCATTCCTCCATACAAATGAAAAGCAAATCTCTTGAAATGGTAGAATAACGGCAGCGCATAATTCTCCACAATAAATTGCTTTTAAACAGAGAAAACTACAGATAAACAAATGCTTTTCGCTTCAAAATAGTAAAGCCCGCGATTCATCATAAATAAATCATGAGCTCCCGCTTTAAATTAAATTCCTTCCGTGCGTTTCCTTTTAATCCCTTGAGTTGTTTTAACCGTTAATGTCGCCTTTAATTAATTAATTAACATTTCAGTCTTTTCAACTGCAATGAACACAGAGTTAAATATTCCTATAAATTGTAGTAATCCTTAGTAAAAATGTTAGTTTTAGATAACATTTAACGGAATAAACTCATAAAAGATTCAATAAATCAAATCAGCAAATCTAGAATTAACAGAGAACAGCTAATTTCTTGTTTGTTATTCTTTACGTTAAATAATACACAATAGAATGGCAGATATGTAGCATATTCAGCTTTCCCTGATGCACTGGGGGCTGCTATCTGGCCTACATTCATATTTTTATCTTTATAATTTTTAGTTAACTTCCCAAAGGATGACATCAGAAGAGTTTGCATTTTGTTTCATAATCTCATAGGAAGGACTTTCTGACCATAGTTTTTGTATTACTTATCGTACCCATACCAGCGTAGACACTGAAGCTTTCCATTGTCGAATTTGAAAACTGTGTTTATCTGACATATGTAAACTTTAAGATTCACCAGGGTTCTCTGAACTCGAGACTTCTAATATAAGTTGACATAAAATTTAATTTAATTCACTGTAAAAATGGGCGAGTTACTAGCGCTGTGTCACTCATTACCGCAAGTTTTGGGTTCCATGTCGTGAAGACGCAATGGATATTTGTAGTGGTTCGTAATCTACTTATAAACCATAGATCCTGGTATAATATAACTAAAGTTCGCTTGAGGCCGACACTACTCCAAAAAGAAAACATCTCCTGTCTCGAAACCTGCCAACAAGCACGTCCTTGACCCACCAAGGAATGTTATTGTGCCAATGATGATGATGATGATTTCCCACAATAATAAGCAAATGTGGAATAAAGCATCAATACCAAAAATCATCTAAGTAAAAGTTAATATGTTTTATTTATTTACGCAATTTTAAGATTTCATAGAAATAGATTTTAAGGAATAAAGGCTAACGATGATCTTTTGATCTGCCCACAACATAGTAATGAACTAATCTTTTAAAAGGTCTGCATTCCTCCATACAAATGAAAGCAGATCTCTTGAAAGGTAGAATAACGGCAGCGCATAAATTCTCCACAATAAATTGCTTTAAAGCAGAGAAAACTACAGATAAACAAATGCTTCGCTTCAAAATAGTAAAGCTCAGCAATTCATCATAAGTAAATCATGAGCTCCCGCTTAGTTCCTTCCAAAAGCCACTCTTTTTAACAATCCGCAGTTGCTTTTAACCGTTAACGTTGCCTTTAATTAATTAATTAACATTTCGGTCTTTTCAACTGCAACAAAACACAGAGTTAGAAATATTCCTATAAATTGTAGCAATCCTTAAGAAATGTTAAGCTTTTAGATAGCATTTTAACTGAATAAACGCCTAAAAGATTCAATAAATCAAATCCAGCAAATATGGAATTAAAGTTGATAATAGCTAATTTCTTGTTTCTGGATTCTCTTATCTTATATACTACAATCATTCACTATTAGAAATGGCAAATATATAGCACATTCAGCTTTGCCCCAGGATGCACCAAGGAAGTTTGGCTCGATTTGTCGCTTCTGCAGGTCATTTTTCGTACTCTTTTATGGCTAATTAGACCGTACCTATAGTTTGAATCATGGATTCCAAACCACTAACTACATCCATGTCATAGGCCAGGATTCGAAACTGAAGCATGTGTGTACCTGAATGGCAAGAGAGCTAGGCGATTGGCCATCCAGGCTGCCCCTAGTAGAATTTGGAGAGCTGGCTGCTAACCTATGCCCGCCTTTCTCCTAAATGCTGCCTAGAAATAATCATTCCCCATTGTTGTGGTAAAATTTAAGGGTACAGTATAGTATTATTGTAGAAATGGTGTATCTTGAGTTACAGCGCTGAATGTACTACTCACTTACCTTTGCTAGTAGATGACTGTATCACAGTCCCAGGAGGCGCAATGGACATTTGTAGTGGTTCGGAATCCACTGCAAAACGTAGGATCCTGGTCTAATATAACTAGAGCGTTGTACGTAGCCGACAGCCCTACCATAAAACATCTCCTGTCCTTCGAAAACCTGCCATCAGGCAGACGCCCTTGGCTCCACCATGTGGGCGCGACTGAAGACGCTACGATGATGACGATGATTTCGCAAGTCATAAATAAGCAAATGTGCAATACAAAGCAATCAATACCAAAAACTCATCACCATAGAAAAGCGCATGTGTTTATTTATTTTCACGCAATTTTAAGATTTTCATAGGAATATTTTAAGAATAAAGGCTTCAATCCGGATACGATCTTGATCTATCACAACATAAAGTACGGAACTAATCGTTTTAAAAGGTCTGCATTCCCTCTCCCTACAAAATGAAAAAGCAGATCTCCTGCAAAAGGTAGAATAACGGCAGCGCATAAAATTCTCCACAATAGAAATTGCTTTTAAAGCAGAGAAAACTACAGATAAAACACAAATGTCTTTCAGCTTCGAAAATAGTAAAAAGCTCTCAGCAATTCATCATCAGTAAATCATGAGCTCCCGCTTAAATTAAATTCCTTCCGTGCGTTTACCTTTTAATCCGCAGTTGCTTTAACCGTTAACGTTGCCTTTAATTAATTAATTAACATTTCGGTCTTTTCAACTGCAATAAACACAGAGTTAAATATTCTTACAAATTGTAGCAATCCTTAAGAATGCATGTTAAGCTTTTAGATAGCATTTTAACTGAATAAACGCCTAAAAGATTCAATAAATCAAATCAGCAAATATAGAATTAATCGATAATAGCTAGCTAATTTCTTTGTTTCTGGATTCTCTTATCTTATATACTACAATCATTCACTAATAGAAATGCAGATATATAGCACATTCGGCTTGCAGGATGCACCAAGGAAGTTTGGTCTCGAGTTTGTCGTTCCTGCGGTCATTTTTGCGCACTCTTTTTAGGCTAATTAGACCGACCTATAGCTTGACATGGATTCCAAAACCACTGACCAACATCCATGTCACTATGGCCAGGATTCGAAACTGAAGCATGTGGTACCGGGAAAGGCAAGAGGAGTCCCAGGCGATTGGCCGCATCCGGCTGCCCCATAGGAGTGGAGAGCTGCGCGGCTAACCTGTGCCCACCTTTCCTCTTAAATGCTTAGAAATACGTGCCTCCATTGTGTTGTGGTAAAAATTTAGGGTATGCAGTAGTAGTATTATTGTAGTGATGCCGTGTATCTTGAGTAACGCTGTATGCAGAAAGCGCCATTTACCTTCCCTAACGGGGAATGACTCCCTCAGATCATCAGCGCCCTTCGTTTTAAAAGAACAAATGCTTTAAAAAAGAAACTACGAGAAAAATGGGCATTCATTTTTGTTTTTAAAAATCCTATTTCAAAGGAAGGACTTTCCGCACCCTACTTTTTATGTATTTTGTCGTGCCCATCGATGACGTAGACACTGAAGCTTTCGCTCCGCCAGCTGAATAAAAGCCTAAAAGTTTGCAATAAATCGAATCAGCAGAATCTAGGAATTAATTGAGAACAACTAATTTCTTGTTTTTTATTCTTTATGTTAAATCCTTCACCACTAGAACGAGCAGGATATGCGCAGATTCCAGAGCTTTGTCCCAGGAAGTTGCAGCACAGGGACGAGGTCTTGCTATCCGGCCTTCATTCATGTTTTCTTTGCCTCTTACAAAGTTTTTAGTTAGATCTCGCAAATATGACATCAAGAGGAGCTTTGCATTTTGTTTCTTAATCTAAAGGAAGACCTTTTGCAGACCGTAGTTTATGCATTTGTCGTGCCCATACCCAGCGCGTAGAAACAGGGAACCTTTCAGTTGTCAAATTTTTAAATCCGATTCCCTTAGTTTATAGACTCAACGCCTTATCCACTCAGGCTTCTCTGAGTCGAGACTTCTAATATATAAGTTGACATAGAAATATAAATTTACTTTCACCGTAAGAATGGTGGTGCATGCTCAGCGCTCCGTACCGCAGGTTTGGGTTCGAGTACCGGAGATGCGCGACGTGGATCATTTGCTGGTGGTCGGAATCCACTTTAAATCATAGGTCCCGGTCTAATATGACTGTAGGTGCGTCAGGCTTTCGCCGACGTAAATGCCTAACTCGTAAAAGAAAACATCTCCTATCACGGCCTTCTCCTATTGGCCAATAGGTAGAAGGCTCATGGTCAATCATGGGGCTGTTGCTATCCCAATGAAGAAGAAGCAGAAAATTTTAGCATTTTGAAATGTTTTACGATTCATATTTGTAATCACAATTAACAAACCTGCCTCACAATTATCTCTGGTATTATTAATTTCGATCTTACACATAAAAAAAATTATAATTTGGAACAAACCTTTACCAATTTTATCCTACCTTATTTTTAAATTTAATTATCTACCCTTATTTCTATCTTTAAACAATCACTCAACGCTATGACAGCTACATGGTGGGCCAAGGCCGTCTGACCTACTGGCAGATTCTGAGACGGGAGATGTTTTCTTTTACGGAGTAACTCCTGTCGGTCTTACGCCCAACGACCTCACAATCAAGATTTCAAAACCGGGACCTACGCGTTTAAAGCGGATTCCAAATCTCTACAAACAACCATGCACCGCCAGGACTCAAACCCGAAACCAGTGACACCTGAGTTCCAGAGCAGTAATGTATTTACTGTACACACACAAAACACACTTCCGATTAATTAATTATTAATTAACTTGACAAGATATATAAAACTGTTTTACAATTAGTAGTAAATAATTTTATGTGGTAATTAATTCATTTATAAAAGTAAAGTGTGGATCTATTCCTAGACACGATCTTATTCATATGCATATGAGCAAACATCCATGTATTACATAAATTCATTCCCCTATACTGATTGGCAAATGTATTACATGTTTATCCAGAGAAATTTGAAGTTTTTAGTGAATTGAAGATAATGCTTGGACTTTGCCTCGAGCTTTGCTCAGTCCGGTATTTGCGCAAGTGCTATAACCACAACACTCTCAAATTCTCTGGCAAACGTTACTCTACTACGTAATCAAAAGCTTTACGTAAATTTAGGTAAAATATTAGTTTTTCGGATAATGTGTTTTACCATTATGTTGAAATGCCGCTGTATTTACCGAAAATTTTTACTTTTCATATATCCAATTCTGATGGTTTCAAATTGTATGGATTGTTTATTTTAAATATAATTTAGTATCAATTTTTAATCATAAAGTATTCAAAACAGTTCATTTTCACTTTTAGATCCCTAGTTTCATTGACCCAGAAATAGATAAGAGACGATAGAAAATGTAATACATCTCAAAATAATTCCAGTAAATTTAAGAATTAAAGGTGACCGTTAAACACTTTTAAGAAAATTATAAAACGTTCAAAAGCTAAATATAGATTTTTTGTAATAAATTTTCTATTTTTTGAGAAAAGTATTCTACTTTTACTGTGGATTTGAATACTAGTATACACTCAAGAGCCAAAACATTATGACCACCCCTACATTTGTGCGTAGACTCTCGCCTGGATGAGTTAAGTCAGCAGAAAATAATTTGAATGAAAGAATAAATTCAGCGGAAAAAAAAAAAAATTTGATTTCTGGGGCGTTAAATTTTTAAGCTATACTGTAACATACTTTATTTATAAATATATATATATTTTAAAAATTAAATTCAAATAAAGAATATCTTGAATTAATTCGCAAAACTTCGAAGATCCCAAGGCCTGCCCATATATTATTTATAAACAATAACAGGGCTTTTAAGTCAGTTGAAAAAAAAAAAAAAAAATTCAAAAAATATTATATGTTATCCTCTATATGTCAAAATAATTAATTCAATCTAAGCCATTTTGGTATATATTTTCCCTCTGTAACTCGAAAAAAATTGGACCTCTTCTCTAACATTAGCAATGTTTGATTTTTGCAATCTTTTTACAACATTTACAACTCGATCATTTGAAACTAATTATCTCTATGAAAAATAAGTTACCGATTTAAGAATTCGCGTAATGCACGTCATTGTATCTTAGAAAGCAATGTATGAATCAGTAAAATAGAATAACCAATTTTATCATTTTGAAAAAAAAACTCTTATCTGCTCTTTATAGCTTAGATAATGCTATAGATAGACAACGATTGATTTATCTAAAACAAAAAAAAAAAAATAATAGTAACTCACTTTTTTTTTTTAATACATAATATTTTTAATTTTAAGGTTGTTTCGGAATTATTTTGATTTTTATTGTAGTACATAATATAACTTTTAGTTACAAAAAACATGTTTACTAACTTCTGTAACTTGAATTTTGTATTTATTTTGCCTCTCTAACTCAAAATAAGTTAGAAAAGAATCACAGACCTCTACGAGTCGAATATTTCCTTATAAAATCCGCGTAAGTCGAAATCCTCTTTAAGTCGAAAACTCTATAACTCAATTTTGCGTCTCCATGAAGTTCGACTTAGCAGAGTTCTACTGTATATAGATTTAAATTAAATCAATTAAAGGGCATCTTGAATTAATTCACAAACTTGTGTAAACCATCGCTGCATATATTTTTTTCTATAACTTAACAGGTGGGGTTTGCATAGAAAATCTCAATCTATGCTGCTCATATCTTATTTTTCTTTTCTTTATTTGTAATATAAAATGAGGATTATCCCATGAGGAAAATTACAAAAGCATTTGATACATGGTAAAATTCAAGATTTTAAAACAATTATAAGGTATACAAGATTTCAGCAGCAAATGCTTTTTTCTGAGCTTCACAAGAAACCACCACAAGACAGAAAATTCAGAACATAAAGACAATATTTTGTTCTCGAAATAATGAGAAAAAAGAATAAATTAACTCAAAAATCAATGAGAAATGAACTCTCCATACAATGGGAATCAAATAAAAAAAGTCTTTAAGGACAGAAAAGCTTTTGTATAAATACTTATATGTCCAAGAAAACAACAAAACAAATGTCCCTATTAATGGTATGGCTGGCACTATAATTGCAATGGTTTTGCTTATCACCTTCTCTCTCTACTTAATATTAGATTATTTAAGAAGATTCAGTTGATGTTCCTTATCTTTTTCAATCATTGGAATCATGAAATCATGTGGAAAGTCTTCTTCTTAAAGTATCAATACATTTTCTATGGGATATACTATAAGTTACGCTGCCCAATCATTTCTAAAGATACCTTAACTGTCTTGAGGTCCTCAACAGCAAATGTCTAATATGGGCTATCATTATCGTCCATAAAAACGCAGCTCAAACAAATTTGTTCTTCAAAACAAACGTTAAGGATGAAGATAGCATTACTTGCTCATAGCGGTGATACCGATAAGTGTTTCTGGCGATAATTTTGAAATCAATCCACTGGCTTATTCTAATACCTCTCGGGCTGAGCATATCAGGACCATCGTAATGATGTCTTTCCGCTGATGTTAGCATGTAAAACCGTGTCGCTACCTCTCTTCTTGTCAAAAGGGCCGAGTGTTGGCCGAGTGGCCAGCGCTCTGGCGCTCGGCAGTTTCGGTTCGAGTCCCGGTGGTGCCATGGGTGTTTAGCCGTGGTTCGTAATCCACTTTAAACTGTAGATCCCGGTCTGTTTAGCCTAAAGTGTGCATAAAATGACCGCAGAGCGAAAAACAAAACCAAACTCTTCATGTCAAAAGGCGATGAGAATTGTTTTTTATAACATTGCAAAGATATCATTGTTGCATTATAACATTGTTTAGTAAAGAAGATGCGACTCCATTGATGAAATGCGCAGTCTTTTTGTATTCCAATACCACTGTAAATAGTTCGACAGATGAGTAGCTGTAAATAGAAGGCAAGTTCAGAGCTGTGGGTGAATAAACCACTTGTATGAAGGCATCTGACAACAGTAAAAATGATGATTAACAACCCGTTGCGGCAAGAGCTGTTGAGCAATATTGTCTGCTTATTAGCATCCATCTCTTTTCTCCTACAGAGTGATATATCGTTCATTCATTGATATTGTATTTCTGGGTCGACCATCGCCAATCTTTTTTTTTTTTTTACAGCTGTACCTTGTGGTTTGAGTAGCTTTCAAGATTCTGAAATGTCACTTTCGCCTATTCGGAATTCTCTGACACTCATCTCCTCAAATTTTCTGATCATTATAACGCATATAACGTGGTTCTAGTAGTTTTTCAAGTCATGTTGGACGTAAGAACTTATTTGAACTCGCGGATAATATCTTCAATTGAACCTTTGTCAATCGTTAATAAAAATACCTTATTCTCCAGTTCCCGCTTTTTCACTTGATATACCTATTAATCTAATGTTTAATTAATTAATTTAGTTTTATTTAGATTTAAGTTGCATATATCTCCAATATATAAATATTTTTTATCTTGTTCAAATTTTCAATCGTTTTCAATAAAATATTTTTTAACTTTTTATTCATCCACCAAGTTCAAATACATTTTTAACTTGCAGTGGATGACACTTGATTAATACAGTTTTTGAAATATTAATTCATTAATTAAATTTAAATAATTAATTTTAGTTTTTAGATTTAAAGTTGCATATATCTACCAACAGATGGCGCCAGATGAATTTAAAAAAATGAATGAAAATTATTTATAAAAGGACTTTCTGCAATATAATGAAAAAAAAAGTAGGAATTGACTTTTTAAAAAAATTTATATTACTTGTTATTGTAGTATTTCATTGAGAGCACTGACTGCATGCGTTTTAATGATTTCGCTTCCCTTGTTGGTGACTTCTGATATTGCCATTTGAATAATTGCTTATTGAATTAGGTTGTTCATGGTATTAATCACAACAGCCTTTTCCTACTATTGCATGCTATATGTTTAAAAAACTCATTGCTTCTTATACGGCAAAGTATTACCATAATTTAAGTATTTGGTTAGATTTTTATAATTTGGTTGATTCTGTTAGAGTTTTGTGAGATTTGGTTAGATTTTAATCAAGCACAAAAGTAATGAGTAAAATAATTTTTGATTGATTTTTTAAAAATTCATACTTGTTTTACAAATATATGTTGATCTAAACATTGCACATTGTGTATCTAGTAATAATTGCAATTGCTTTGCTTACTGAAAATAGATGTTTAAAATGAATGCATACTAAAATGAATATTTAAAAATAAATTTTTTGGCAATCTAAAATAAGTAATGAATATCAGAAAACAATATTTAGTGATAGCTGCTATACTGATAGTTAACCAAGTTGATAACAGTATATTATGGTATAAAATAAATAATAAAAACTAAGGACACTGCATCCAGGCTAATGCATTATGGACAAAAACTAGTATATCTTAGTTTTCAATAAATTAAAACCATTTCATAAAATATTTTTATATATATTTGTTTACTTTTTTAACAAAGGATAGGCGGTAATGCTCCTATGCCGTACCTATCACCGAAATATGAATGTCTTCTCAAAACAATGTAATGTTATGTAATTTCTTTTAAAACGACCTATGATGAGGGAGGCTGCGGTTCTTGTGCATTCCTGATTTAATTAAAGACACCATATGTACAATTTTGGCTGTGAAGAATTAGTAATGAAAGTTACATCCTCTGTTGTCTAAAGTTCTCAGAAAAATACATCATCATTTCCGCAGTCATGACTGCAAACCGGAAAACGCGTTGTTCCACATTGGAAAAGGAGCGTCTTTTTCTTTACCGCTTCGTAAACTTCAGTAATGATTCTACAAAGTAATTAAAATATTTTCAGTCGCCATTTATCTAACTTTATTATGTTCAAAGCTCAAAATATTTCACACTTTTGCAAGCTCCGTCGCCAAAGTACCTGACTTGTCTGATTTTATTCATTCACTTCTTGCTGTGCAATAGTAAGTGCGTAATAGATATTTATTCTTGAAAATGCAAGCTTATGTTCTTAAAAAAGCTAATTGTGACCTATTTTTAATTAATTCAATAAAAACTGACTGCATGCATTTTATGCTTCCATTAAAAAATTTAAACCGATTTTCTGAAAAACTCTTTTATCAATGCTCTTTTAAAAATAAATCATTCTGATTTAATATAACAAATTGATTATTTTATAAATATGATCATTAATGTAATAATATAGATAAAATTATAAATAATTAATTTTTTAAATAACTATATTTGTCTATTTTTAATTATTCGATTAATTAATTAGTAATTCATTTAAAATGAATAAGAAAAAAATTATAATTATCGCAATGTTTTTTTTTTCAATAAAAGATTTACACATCTTCTCTTTCTAATATATACACATCTCTGTCTAATATTATTTTTGTTAATTAAAATCTATAATATTGTAAATAACATATTAATTTTTAAGATAATGACATAAAATGCTGCATTGCTTAAATTTTAAAAATAAATTCATCTGATCTATAAATATAAAAATGTAAAAAGATTATTGAAATGTATATTATCTGTCTGGTCTTCAAACTTATAATCATTAAATATGTATTCATAAAATTTACTTTATTAAAAGATGAAATATCATTACATATTTTAATTCATAACATGAAGTCTGTCACATATGTAACATCTTGCTAAAGATTTTGTCACATATAGTTTTATGAAAAATAAATCATTTACTTGTAGCATAAGAAATCAATAATACTCCATTGAAAGATGAAATATTATTATATATTTTTAAATCATAACATCAAGTTTATCACATATCATAACATCTTGCTAAAGGTTTTGTCACATATCGTTTTATGAAAATTTTTTTTTTACTTGTTGCATAAAATTCTTTTTATACTTCATTAAAAAATGAAATATCATTATATATATTTTAATTCCTAACATGAAGTTTGTTACATATCGTTTAATCTTGCTAAAAGTTTTGTCACATATCGTATCCTCTTGCTAAAGGTTTTGTCACATATCGTTTTATAAAAAATAAATGATTTACTTGTTGCATAAAAAATCAATAATACTCCATTGAAAGATGAAGTATCATTATATATTTTAATTCATAACATCAAGTTTATCACATATCGTGTCATCTTGCTAAAGGTTGTGTCATATGTCGTTTTCTGAAAAATTAAATATTTTAAGTGTTGCATAAATTTTATTATATTCCATTAAAAGATAAAATATCTTTATATACTTTAATTCATAACATGAAGTTTGTCACATATCGTATAATCCTGCTAAAATCGTATCATCTTGCTAAAGATTTTGTCACATATCGTATCATCTTGCTAAAGGTTTTGTTACATATCGTTTTATGAAAAAATAAATCTTTACTTGTTGCATGAAAAATCAATAATACTCCATTGAAAGATGAAATTTCATTATATATTTTAAATCATATTTAGTTTTGTCACATATCTAATCATCTTTTGCTAAAGGTTTTGTCACATATCGTTTTATGGAAATTAAATCATTTACTTATTGCATAAAATTCTATTATACCCTTGAAAGATGAGATATCATTACTTTAATTCATAACACATGAAGTTTGCCACATATTTAACGTTATGTGGCAAACTAAAACATATCGATAAATATCAAATAATAGGATATGTGACTGCTAAGGTTTTGTCACATATCCTATCATCTTGCTAAAGGTTTTGTCACATATCGTTTTATGAAAATTAAATTTTTTAAGTGCTGCATTATGAAAAACTAAATCTTTTAAAATTCTATTATACTTCATTTATACTTTTGAGTGTGAATACTTTGTATTGAATAGCTTGCCAACCTCCAGACTATCCTGAAGGGGAAGTTACACGCCGGAAGAAGAAGTACCTTCCAGGAGACAAGATAGTTTACTCCTGTAAAGATAAACTCACGAGATTGGGCAAAGAAACAAGTATTTGTCAGACGACAGGAAAATGGTCCGGATCAACACCTTTTTGCGGTAAAAAAATTTTCCATTCTTATTTTAAAAGTCATTTTATTACCACATTAAATTTTATGATGCTTTCAGAAATAGTGTAATAAATCTTTTAAAAGTTTTGAAGTATAATAATTCTTATGATAAATCTGCTGGTTAATGTATACTGCAATATTTTCATTATTGTTGAAGTACATTATAGATTTTTTAACATCAAATTAACTTTTATGTAAAATTTATTTTGTATTTATTTAGTTTAAAAGAGCTTTTGTAAAAATAATTTAAATAAAACCTTTTAAATATTAATTTTTTATCATGTGAACAGAATTTTTGTTTTGTATGAGTTCTGCAACGACCACAAAATTATGCTAAGAAAATAAGTAAAATAATATTTAAAGAAGTGATGCATGTACGTATCTTACGTACCACGGGAAATATGCTTGCAATAAATCTGCTGTGTGGTTAATGCATACTGCAATATTTTCAATGTAATTGAAGTACATTACAGATTTTAACACCAAATTAACTTTTTGTGTAAAATTTCTTTTGCATTTATTATTTATAAAAAAAATTGCATTTATTATTTATTTATTTTGCATTTATTTAACATGATCTTGTAAAATGAGTCACAAAAAATTTGGCAAGAAAATAAGTAAAATAATATTTAAAACAGTTGAAGTTTTGTGCGTACCTATATTACATACCACGGGAAAAGGGCTTGCAATAAATTTGTTGTGTAGTTAATGTATACTGCAATATTTTCATTTTATTTGAAATGCATTACAGATTTTAACATTAAATTAGCTTTTTATGTAAAATTTATTTTTCATTTATTTAACTTTTGTAGGAAATAATTTAAATAAAATCTAAAATATTAATTTTTTTATCATGTGGGAATTTTCTTATGATGTGGTTGTGGTATGAGTTCTGTAAAGACAAAAAAACTTCTGGCACGAAAAATAAGTAAAACAATATTTAAAAACAGTTGATATTTGTGCGTACCTATCTTTACATGCCACGGTGATGCAATATGCATGCAATAAATTTGTTATGTGGTTAATGCTACTGCAAAATTTTCATTATAGTTGAAGTATATTACAGATTTTAACATTAAATTAACATTTATGTAAAATTTATTTTTCATTTATTTAAATTTGTAAACAATAATTTAAATAAAATCTGAATTATTAATTTTTTAACATGGTTGAAAATGATGTTGTTGTATGAGCTCTGTAATGACCACAAAAAGTTCTGGCAAAAAAATAAGTAAAATAATATTTAAAACAGTTGATGTCTACATACATGCCTGTCTTATATACCATGTGAAAACTTTCATTTTAAAACTTTTATCTAAAATAAATGCTTATTTGCTATATGATTTTATTTATGAGTGTTTTAAAAATATGCATTGCTGAAACTAACAATGCCAAATCGCAATCCTTTAATACTTTTTTTTTTCCTAACAGTTCTTTGTATTTTGTTTCAAATTGTCTGGCTTTCTAATGTAAGCAGATGTTGGTTTGTTTTCTTTTTTTTTTTCTAATTTTTTTCTCAAAATATTATCTAAATATTATATAATGTTTATGAATGTTAATTTTACCATAAATTAATATTATATAATAATCTCTGAAATATTGAAAATTTGTGTAAAAATAATTTAGATAAAATGAATCATGTGGTTGTGGTATGAGCTCTGTAACAATCACAAAAAAATCTGTAAAATTCTCAAAATATTATCCAAGTATATGTTTATAAATTGTTAATTTAACCATTAATTAATATTATATAATAAGTTCTGAAATATCGAAAATTTGTGAAAAAAATTAATTTAAATAAAATCTGAAATATTCATTTTTTTGTCATGTGTAAACATGATGGTGTTGTGATGTAAGTTCTGTAATGACCGCAAAACATTCTGGCAAGAAAATAAGTAAAATAATATATGTAAAACAGTTGACGCCTGTACATACCTATCTTATACAACAAGGGAAAACTTTCATTTCAAAAACTATTATTTAAAATAAATACTTATTTGCTATATGATTTTATTTATGAGTGTTTTAAAATGTGCATGAAATATGCATTGCTGAAGCTAACAATGCCAAATTCTCAATCCTTCCATCCTTTTTCCTAACAATTCTTTTGTATTTTGTTTCGAACTGTCTGGCTTTCAGAATGTAAACATATGATTTTTTTTCAATTTTCTCAAAATATTATATTTATGAAATATATATTTATGAAAGTTAATTTAACTATCAATTGATATTATATATTCAAGTCCCTCAAAAAAATATGTTCACACATAATAAATTAAATTAAATGATTTAAGTGGATTTTTTTTTCCCCTTAGTAAACATTGATCGATATATTTAATTCTTTGAAACGCCAAATTCCTCTGTTTGCATTTGAAGTTCACCTTTTTATTTCAGCTTCACTTTTTTTTAAAAATTCAGCTTTCAGATTGTTTATACATTTTATGAAAAAATGTGTGCCTATGTTTTTATTTATTTATGTGTTGCCTTTTATACATTCTGATATACATGTAATAAATCAAACTGTAAGCTGAGTTGATTATTAAATGTCCTTGTGCATGTATGAAGGGCAACAATTCTATTAAATTTGTAGTTTGGTTATTTTTAAGATTTTAGATATAATTTCAAAATCTTTGGTTTCTGTAATACTCGTACTATTTCTCAACATTAAATTTTATTGATTAAAAACTACAGAAAGCTTTAAATTAAGAAAATCAATATTTACAATATTTCTTCCTATATGAAGTACAAAAAGCTTCTCCAACTTTCATTAAATGTAGTAATACAATTTTTATATACCTATAAAATTGTCCATTTCAGTAATGACTGGCAAAGTAATAGTAATAGTCCATACCAGTAATGACTGGCAAGTAATAGTAATAGTCCATACCAGTAATGATTGGCAAATAGGCTGTAGTCAACCGGTCAGTCACAAAATGATTTGGATATATATTATAAGACATTAAATTTAAGGACGATAATATTATACTTTGCATGTTTAAATTTACTTCCTACTTAATTACTTTATTGTTGTTAATTCTTGTTTGCATAAATACTTATATGAATGCTCGGTAATAAGCATAAGAAAATCAATATATCGTTCATATGAAACTTGCTTCTTTTAAAATGTGCTTTCAAAATTATTTTACTTCTTATTATTAAAGTTATTTCAAGTTGTACTGAATCTTTACCTTGAAGTTCAATTACTCCATGAAAACTTGTAAATCTAGCAGGCATTTTAACTCTTTTTTTTTTCATAAACATCCATCGTGACTAATTTGTTCAAGTAGAGACTATACACAAAACTGGTACACTTCAATTTACAAGTATAAATTTTTCTAGAAAAGAGTCACCCTGTTTCTGACTTCTAAATGGTTAACTAAAATTCTTTGACATCCACCCATAGAATAATACTAAAATAGCAGTTGAAATTTAAAGTCAACATGCTCATAACTGGATAGATGTATGCTTAGCAAACTGTCTGGTTAATTTTCTATTGATTTATATGGAATTTGCCGCTCACGTTACGGGCGTTGTACTGAAAAAATGGTTCAATATGGCTTTCACCATGTTAGTGTCGCGAAAATTCTGGAACTTGATGAAGATTTTTTTTTTTTTTCAATTATTTGTGTTATTGGCGAAGGGTGGAGAAAAGTTCTATCATACAATGATTCTCTAAACAAATGCCTCATTTTTTTTAAACTGTGTAAAATGTAAATTTAATGTTTCCAAATATTTGTCCTCTTTCTATTATCAATAAATAAAATTATCTTCCAGTCATGTATGCTATATTAATTATTAGGGTGCGCAGAAGATCTACCTCCCCGTGGTGCACATGGTAACACTTTTTAGTGGCTAAAAGATCTGCAACTTGGCATTATTGTTAGATTAATGAACACTGTTTCAGCATGTTTTGTTGTATTATTTTGTTGTTGTTGTATGTTGTATGTTTGTTTGTTTGTTTTTTTGTTGTTGTTTTTTTTGCTGTAATTGTTCATAATCTGCCATTGGAAAAAAAATATATTAATTATTATGTATTATTAATTTGTGTAATTTATTAAGTGTACTTTACAGTCTATAGTATTTATGAATAGAATTTATCTCTTTTTTTTCTCTCTAGTACAAAAAGGACGAGAGATCTTCGCCTTACTAATCAGTTATTATGAATAGGGTAGAGTTCTCTATTTTATCACAACTTTATGTATATCTATTATATATAGTTCCGGTGTCACGATGTTTGTCCGGGGATGAACTCTGAAACTAACAATCCGATTTTAACTTTTTTTTTTTTTAAATGTGTTTTTGTTCCAACTTGAGAGATAGGATAGTTTTTGTTCAGAATTTTTTTTTTTTCTATTTAAATGCAAAATCGACGATTTTCATATTTCGAGCAGTGCAGCAAGATCGCGGACCAAAAAGTTTCCAATTTCGAGTACTACAACGTATTGTGTGACGTACATTTTATCTTATCTATAAAAGATATGATCATTCTATTGCGTAACTTAAATCCACCAAAATTATGCAATTATTAGTCATCAGAAGAATTACCGGAAACGTACTTGAAGCAACGATATTGACTGGAAAGTTTGAAGGCGAAGTCGTCCTGTTACCTCGAATACCTATGATACCATCAGAATCTACATTACCTTTCAAACGGCTACAATTTCCGATACGTTTGGCTTTTGCGATGACAATAAATAAGTCGCAAGGGCAGACGGCTATTTGTGGCTTGGACTTGGAAAATCCGTGTTTCTCCCATGGGTAGCAGTGTGTTGCATGCTCACGTGTTGGAAAACCATCGAATTTATTTATTTTGACGAAAGACAGATTAACAAGAAATATTGATCTTCGCTTAATTTTTAGTTAAATGAAAGTAATGATTATTAAAAATTAAATTAGGTAAAATAATTATAAAACAGTGTTAAAAATCAACATTATCTATCTCATTCATTAAATTAATAAAATTAAACATTTTCTATTCGTTTAAGCTTAATTTGAACTTTTCATCAATCTTTTACCAATCACTTCCTTAACAATACCTATTATATTATCTAATAATTGAACGAAATACAAGAAAGCCACAGCAACGCGTGGCCGGGTCAGCTAGTATCTTATAAAAACAATAATAAATAAATCTGGTCGGTGAAAATAAATATAATGAACACATTTTTGTCGTCCAAATCGAAGAAACCTTAAAATCTTCACATCGATATCTTTAGAATCAGTGAGGAGCCCGGCTAACTCAGTCGGTGGAGAACGGGACTCTTAATCTCGCGGATTCGAACCCCACGTTGGGCGATTGTATTTTGATACCTGATGGCTGAGTGACTAGCGATCGGTGCCACATGTTTAGGGTTCAAGTCCCGGAGGTGCCGTGTATGTTTGTAGTGGTTCATAATCAACTTTAAGCTGTAGGTCCCGTTCTAACATGACTGCAGAGAGCTGGGTTATTGCTCAAAACTATACCTCGTAAGAAGTCAGCGTCACGGAACCAAGTCAAAGTTCTACCAACCTGTGCTCTTTCCCAACAGAAGCTGCTTCCCCCTTACTCTCCTGCCTTGAGATCACACGGGTTCTTGGACTTGGTCTAGCTGTGCTGTCTACCAAGTGGGATAAAAAACAGCAGAATCAGTGAATATTTTACAATCAGTGACACTATAATTCTTTTGATTGATTTGGTGACTGTTGTGTTTCAGATAGCCCAACTAGAGTGAGAAATCCGACTGCAAGCAGCGATCCAAACCGAGAGGTGTCCAACACAGTCGATGGCAGCCCCAATACATGCTACCACTCAAGCAATATTTCAGGACAAAGCTTGAAAGTTTATTTTGATCCTCCTGCTGCAGTGAATCTCATAAGGATATATCTGAAGAAAGGTAAGGCTTATAACCATTTGGGAAAATTCATACGAAGTAACTTTCTTAAAAATGAATAAACAATCAAATGAATAAAAGGAATTAATAAACAAATGGATAAATAACGTTAATGAATGAATGATCAAATGAATGAAAAGAATAAATAATGTTAATGAAGGAATAAACATGCAATCAATGCTGGTGTAATCAGTAAGGATTGTAATTTTTGCTTTGGTTTGTATGTTGACGTTCTTTTCTTTAATAAGAGAATTTTTACTTGAGATATTTGTATTAATAAGCTTTATTAATTTATTAATTGTTTATAATATAACTTTCCATATCAAAATCATGATCATCATCAATAGCACGACAGCCCAGGGTGGGCCAAGGCTTTCCTTTGAAGAGATTTTCATGCATTCCTCTGGGTGACAATGGTCCTCCAATTCTTAACCTTTAGTGCAGGAAAATCTTTTTCAACTTTTTCAAATCAAGTAATCCATCTGGGTCATCTTCTTCCTCTTTGTCCCTGTGGCTTTGCCAAACGAGCCTTTTACAGGGTTTAAATCATTCATTCTAATTACATGAGCAGTCCAGTTTAGTCTATTGAAATCTGTAAGAGTCAGGAGCAAAATAGTGTGAAATTCACTAAATTAAAAATGACTTCGAAAAGAATTTAATTGTTGAATGTGAAGCACTGTCGAAGGCATGTTACATTGATACACCCAACTGCTGTGAGTTTTACCTGGATTTACATGCAAAAAAAGGTAAGATATTTGAATAATTTCCTAAGAAATAACTTTTTTTTAATAAATAAATAAATATGTAAATATGATGCTGATGTTATCACAAACGAAATCATGTATTAGTTTAATGAAATCAAAATTACTTCAAAAAGAGTTGTATGATTCGAAGATATTAAATTAGTAAATCCTTAATTTTTATTGAAACTTACATAAAAACTTTTTAGCATATAATGTTATGTGTTAAAAACTATCAACCTTTTAACATAAAACGACAGATCTGTTCAGTAATACTAAGTATCTATATGTCTTTTTTACGTAACTGTAAAAAAAAAAAAAAAAACATTATTTATTATTACCAAAGAGTTTTTAAGTTTCAAATCAAGTAATTGAAGTATAAATGAAGGATCAATCAAGGATCAATGAAGTAGAAACTTTTGCCTTATCAAAAATGCTACAGTCTTAAGTTTAAATTTTAAGACTGTAGCATTTTTTAATATATATTTGGTATACGTAAAAAAAAAATTTGAATTTTTGTACTATATTTTGAACGAAAATTGTTATATATATTTTTTTTCTCTTTACATTGTTTTAAAAGGAATAGTGTTCATTAATGTTAATAGTTTAAAATGAATAATGTTTATTAGTGTTAATAGTTTAAAATGAATGGTGTTCATTAGTGTTAATAGTTTAAAATGAATAATGTTTATTAGTATTAATAGTTTAAAATGAATAATGTTTATTCGTGTTAATAGTTTAAAATGAATAATGATCATCAGTGTTAATAGTTTAAAATGAATAATGTTTATTAGTCTTAATAGTTTAAAATGAATAATGTTTATGGCTTAATTAATAGTACTTGTAGGATTATAAGTTTTGATCCAACATTGAAAATGTGTTTAACACGTGAAAAATAATAAATTCATAATAGACATAGAACTATATATTACCTCTGTTTTAACTTTATTACTAAAATTGTTCAATTAATGGGATAAAATCTCGTTTACGAAGTAAAAGTAAATATATAAACATTAAACAAACTTCATTTTAAATAATAAACGACATTTAAATAACATAATTCTTTCGACTGATTTTTTAAAAGATAATTTATCTTTGCTAACTTTAAATGGAAGTAAGAAAATAACACGCAGAAATTTATTCACGAGTAGCATAGACAAAGCAGTTTTGGAAAAAAAATAGAGAAGTAAAAAAAAGAATAAATTGGGAAGATATCAGCCTTTTCCTGGAGCAACAAAAATATAAAAACCCAAAGATTTCTTCCTGCCATTCGTTAACTTCAACCCCAGAGAACATAGAAACAAATTACGGTATTTCGGGGCATGAATCTTTTGCTTTTTATGAGTCAAGTAAGCGAAAAAATGAAGGACATTTATTAAGAAATAAAGTAATGTATTGAGCTGTTGATAGAAAATAATATGTCATAAAATAAAAGCAAAATAAATATTTCCGGATGACAAGGTTTGGTATATCGAATTTGTTTTCCTAGTCAGGAATCACATTCAAAATCTTGACACCATTTTTGTTTGTATTTTCTAATATAATTTTAAAAAAGTAAATTTTGAAAGAGAAGCGTGAAATGTAATTATACAAAAAAAAAAATTTTAAACAAGTAGTATAAAAAAATTTTTTTAAAGTCACTTCCTACTTTTTTTTTTTTTTTTCATTATATTGCAGAAAGTCTTTTATAAATAATTTTCATTCATTTTTTTGAATTTATCTGGCGCCATCTATTGGTAGATATATGCAATTTAAATCTAAAAAAAAACTAAAATTAATTAATTAAATTTAATTACTGAATTAATATTTGAAAAACTGTATTAACATTCAGTGTCATCCACAACAAGTTCAAAAAAAATATTTGAACTTGAGTGGATGAATAAAAAAAGTATTTTGTTAACGATTGAAAATTTGAACAAGAGATATATATAGAAAGAGTGTGAGCTAGTTAATAGAAGAAATTGAAATAAGGATAAATACTGACATTCAAACGAAAAGACAAACAAAAAATTGCAGTTATACATTTTATACATAATATAAAAAAGTTACTAAAGAAAGTGTCTTTACTGTGACTTTTTAGTTGAAATGATAATCGATAAAATCAAATCACATTTAATGTATATCTTTATATGTAAATAAATTGACAAAAACAAGTCGTTTTTAATAAGTTTTTATAATACAGATATTTATAGATTTCACAGGTAAACGTCGTTAAAATTGTAGTCAAGGGATGCTTGTTTACTTTACAGATATTTACAACTCGAAATATCTTTTTACCAATATTTTTTAATTAATTTAATTTTTCATAGTGTTATTTAAAATGTTAGATATGTTTTCTGAAAAATTTTCATGACGTAGAACCAGATACTAGTCTCCCTCCAAATCAAGCTTCTGATTGTCCAGCTTTATACATTTGATAGTGTATAGCGTATGAATGTATTATGGCGTATGATATAGCGTATGATATAGCGTATGAATGTATATACACAGTCAAGTCACATTAATGTGATCACCACCTACTTTCGACGTCAACATGAAATAACCAATCACAAAAGGCAGGTGGCAGCACATTGCAGTGGAGTGTATATAAGGAATTCCATTTAATACCACACTCCACTTAAAGCCAGAATATACAAGAGTGCATATTCTGGCTTTTGACAGGTGGTCACATTAATGTGACTGGACTGTGTATGTTTCTGAACTTTGGGATGTAAGTTATCCAGATCCATTTCATTCCAGACTATCAATGCAAAATATGGATCTAAACTAAAGTCACCCCATTGTATTCCTTAGATAACACTGTATCTGCTGAAAATCTGTTATTACAGGGCGAATAACCAGGTCATAATGTTCTGAACTTGAAAATAGCAATAACTGTATTCACATTATTTTTCATATGATTCCCTCATTGTCCAAAAAAGAAAACAATAGTTTATATCATATTTTAAATTCTTAAATTAAGTTATTAATGATGCATAATGTTTGTAAGCAACGCTTAAAATTAAAAATCATAATATTTCTTTAAAAATTATTTTTGGGACTATTGAAAGGACTACAGATACAAACCAATGAATAAAATATAATTTCTCATAATACTACAATAGCTTTGATCATCATTAAAATAATATTTTTAAATAGTTCACCTTTAATATTTTTGGAATATCTCATTAAATACAATTAATTTCTTTGGTACAACATCGCATAGCATAGCACAACAAACTCCTGGCTCACGCTCTAGTTTATCTATAGCTCCTAAGGTGCATAGGAAAAAGATACCTCTCAACTCAAGCATTCCCTTCTTTATCAGGATTCACAGCTGGTTGGTGCTACATGAGTAGCTAGCTAACTCCTCAACTCGTTCAGCCGTATCATGAACGCTTGTGGAGAATTGAAGCATTTTTCACTTTGAATAACTTACTATCAAGTATTTCAATACGAGATAAAAGTGTTCAAAAATTTGGTCATACTTGCATACTAATTTTATAATACATTTTTATTCTATCATATTTAATATATAATAATCAAAATTTTAATGTTTCATGATTTAATTATAGTAGTATTATATTGCTTAGAAAATCATAAAATAATTTCTATATTTTCAATAATAATTTCTATATTTCCAATAATGTAACTTCTTTTAGTTCAAATCACTTTAAACACTTACAAGTACTTTTGAAAGTTTGCCGTTTAAAAATACTTTACTTCAAAATGGTAATTCTTCTTGGAATTCAAGAATACTTTATTTCTAAAATGTGTTAGAATTTATAGTAAATGTAGGAATTTTCTATAAATAAATATTCAATGAATATCGGGAATTAATAGTAAATTGTTTGCAGGTTTATAAACTGTCCCTCTTGTTTTAAATTCTTGCCCCTCCCCATCCGAAAAAATGTGTAAATAATACAATTAATGTAGAAATAATACAATTAAAGTAGCAACGTCTCAAATTTCAATACAGTGGCCGGCAGTTATTTAATGCATATCAGAATTATGTAAAATAGAAAAATTATACAGTATAGACTAGTTGAAAAAGTATCTTGGTAATTACGTATTACCTTGGCAACAGATTTGGCGGTTTTAAGTGTCGCCAATCTAACAGCTACAGATTTGGCGATTTTAAGTGGCGCCAATCTAACAGCTACAGATTGGCTGATTTTTGACGCCATTTTTTAGTGCTACGAAAATGCCTGTCGGCCTGTTTTCCACTGAAATCTGTTTGACTACTTTGTGTTTAAATAAAGTGTTTTTGAATTTTGAAAGCGTTTTTGATTTTAAATGAAGTGTTTTATATATTTTATTATTTGGAACAAAAATTTTTAAGTGTAGATTGGTGCCACTTAAAAACCGCCAAATCTGTAGCTGCGGTTGGCGTTCAAAAGATAACTGTGTGCGCTTGCGAACAACAAGATTGCTCTTTATTGGCGCAACTGTAGCCAAGGTAGCGTTAATAAGTAAGTACCGGTATCTTTACCAACACAATATAAACTGATAATGGAAGAACATGTATTGCCAAACAATCATCAATTAATGGAAGGAAGAGTACATCCCATCTTTAAAAGGAAGCTAACTGATGGAATTCCCTCCTTCTGTGAAGAAAGGATTGAAGTGCTGACACTTTTATTTTCGGTAATTTCAAAATTACTCAACTGTTATCAGATCGTGGTAATTTTGATCAAAATATTTTTAGATTCCATCTTAAATACAGTAATTATTGAAATTGCACTGTTGGAGAGATGCAAAATGGGGAACACATCGTTTTTAAATGTACTTATGTTGAAAACAAAGAAAGATTCTTAAACAAAATGTTTCAATTATAAAGAAAATACACCTATTGCTCTTTTATTGTTTGTAAGAACAAAACCCTCCGTTGTAAAAACAAAACCCTAGCGTTGCAGAATTGTAAATTCTTGCCAATAAGATTAATATGGTACCTTTATATATATTTTCTTTGTACACTATGACATAGTAACAGATTTTCTTTCTTTAGATTAATATTTGTATATATATTTTTTTTTTTTTTTTTGGCATTTGTGAGCTTTATATGCAAATTTTATTGTTGTTTTCCTTTTTTTTTCTTCTATTTTATATATTTTTGTTAGTATTATTTCAATCCGCTTTATATTTCCCATATATTATTATATTAAATGTAAAATTTTGTAAACATTACAGTCTTTTGTAAGTTTTACTTGATTGAGAGATTTTATGTGATTAAAAAAATATTAACTTACAATGCAATTACGAAAATTTGAAATTTTCAGTTGAAATCTAGAATACTGTATCCCTGAGGAAGTCACCAATCTTGCAACCCGGAATATTTCGTCAATTTCTTTAGGGTTACAATACTACTCTAGAGAAATTCTCAACTTCTTCTTTTTCGAACAATATAATGATTATTTACTTCTACGTTGATAGTTATTCGCAGAATTTTTAGTTATAGTAAATAAAGAACATAAATATATATATTTTTAAATATTTATTCCGATGAATTATTGATTATTCCAAAATTGTTCTTATAATGTATGTTTACTGATACAGAAAATAAACAATTTTTGTGATGCTGCTACTCATGAAAATACGAAACAAACCAGAAAAACGATTTTTTAATTTATTAATAACATACATTTGATTATCAAATAATTATTTTCTTTTTTAATGTTGCTGAAATAATTAAGGTTTTATAGCAACCATTATTTGAATTTCACGAAAAATTTTATTTTTATTTTTAGAACGTTAGTTCACGGCGAAAACGTCGATCGAATGTTTCTTTTAAATTAGTGTAAGGCATCTAATAGACAAAACTATTTACATAACTCCACGGGGTGTCTATGTATCTCTCCACGGGGTGTCTCTGACATATTGTATTAAACATTTCTTCTTATAAAATATCTTTCTGTCTAACATCTTTACAAGATCCAGTTGACCTCGATTAAAAATAAATTCAGGAAAAATATTATACAAATATACTAACTGCCTCACTAAAGCGTCAAGATGGACAGTGAAATGGACACAACATGTAGAAACACAGCACCTTGGGCAAAAGTTCAAACTTTTTTATATGACCTCTTCTCATGTTTGATACAAACACCTAGAATAAATTGGCATCTTTATAATTCAGAAATGGTAAATATATTGTTGTAGTAAACAAACTGTGAATTGAAGAAATCTTCAGTATTGTTTTTCTGTAAGATGAACAGATGTACAAAACATATATAACACAGCTCCGTGCGTAAAGTTCAAACTTTTGATATGGCCACTTTTCAGGCTTGATACAACTATCTAGAATAAATTAGCATCTTTAAAATTTATAAAGGGTAAATATATTACAGTAATAAACAAATTGTGAATTTCTTCAAAGAAATCCATTGTATTGTTTTGATTTTAACTTTGGTGGGAATATCAGTGGCAGTAAGTCAGACACAGTTAAGAGGTAGAGCACTATTTTTCTTTAACGGAATATCAGTCACTTTTAGTGTTGTATAACCACCACCGAATACACACGGAAATCTATGAAACCAAACAAGATAGTTTTCTGATAACATTTTGACTATGTTTATGCATAATTCACGGTAAAACCTTAAAATCCTTCACATGAACTTTTGTCATGTTCTATCCAGGATTTAAAATAGAATCCAAACGGTATCTCTTCTTGAAGCAATGTCTAAAGGTTTTCTATGAATTCTAATCAAAACACTGAATAATCCTTTGGGTTTCAGAAATAGTTTTTGCGATCCTCTCTGTAGTTCTGGTAAAAGCATCACTAAAAGCCGTTACGCCTGCTTAGATCTGTCCTGACTTTTTGCTATCATCTATATGTATTACCGATTCCCGCTGGAATATGTTATTTATGATCTATAGCGAAACTGCTTCTGTTATTCAGGAGGATTATGTTGTTTGGTAATGTTCTTTGCCGATTCTTTAAAAAAGCTGCAATTGTTTCATTTTTTAGATCAAACGATATGTTAAGAGAATAGCAACTAAAAGAAAAAGAAGGTTCTATAATGTGATACAGGTTTGACTCAAATATCAATATAAAAGTATTATTGATGCAATTCTAATATAGTAATTTCTGTCCTTATTGATTATCAGCATGTTTATTACAAAAATAAATTTGTAAAATAGTAATAAAATGTTATTTTTTTTTTTTCATTTTCCAATAAATATTTCATGCTTTGAAAATCCCTTAGACCTCATTCAAATGATTTAACAAATAAATTTCAAATAACATAAAGCATCACTATTTTTTATTTTATATTACATATACTTATTATGTTGCATAAAATTAAATAATAAGTATATATACTTAATATTTCAATTATATCAAGTATATAATAACAAGTACATATACACTCATGTCCATAAATTGAGGATAATGAAGTTCAGGCAAAGAAAGAGACAGAATCAAAACAAATTTGACTTATTTGTAAAGTCTATTTATTAAACAAAAGGTAAAAGAGCAAAAAGATGCTATATGTTTGACATAATTAATAAAAATTGCGATTTTTACTCCCTGAGCAAATTTTAAAAGAACCTATTTACAAAAAACAGTATAACATAGTTAATATGATGGTTAATATGGAGCATGTCTCCCGGACGATGCAATACAGGCCTTACAACGCCTAGGCATGCTGAGTATCAAATTATCAATCTGATCATGGGGAATATTGCACCACTCATCAAGCAATGCCCTCCGAAGTTCCGGTTGACCGTTGGGAGGGCTGACGGGCTGCAATTCGTCGGCCAAGCATATCCCACACATGCTCTATTGATTCAAGTCCGGTGAGTATGCTGGCCAATCCATACGGGTGATATCCTCACATCGAAGGCATTCGTCTACAATGTTTGCACGGTGAGGACGGGCGTTGTCATCCATAAACAGAAATTCAGCACCCATGGCCCCCGAAACAAACGCACATGTTGTTCCAGAATGACATCCCGATAGATATGGCTTGTCATCGTTACACTCTGAACATGCAGGTCAGTTCTGGAACCAAGAATAATTCCTCCCCAAACGAGCCATCCTGCACCACCATAACGGTGTCGTTCAATGGTGTTCTCTTGGTGGTAACGGGTATCTGGCGCTCTCCATATGAAAGTCCGTCGAGAATCAGACTGCAAACTAAAAAATCGACTCGTCGGAAAACATCACACAAGACCACTGTTGCGGTGTCCACAATGCATGCTCTCTACTCCAGGTTAATCGCAGGCGACAGGGAGTTGCGGTAAGTGGAACACATCTGACAGGCCTACGAGCATATAGACCAATGTGCCTAAGCGTCTGTACACGGTCTGCCTTGAAACTGTCGTACCGGTAGCTGAAGAGAGCTGACGAGACAGGTCTGATGCTGTGCTCCGTCTGTTTCTTTTGGCAGTAACTGCTAAATACCGGTCCTCATTCGGCGTTGTAACTCGGGGGCGACCTGTCCTGTAACATCTATTCACATTACCATCATCTTGGAATCGTTGGCGAAGCCTGGAGATGACACTCTGGACGATTCAAGTTCCTCGGATACTTTCAGCTGGGTACGTCCACATTCCAGTCGTCCGATAATTCTACCACGTAAAAAATCATCCAAATGCTTCCTTTGTGCCATAACTATGCGGTTAGTGCACTGAAAGGCTTTTAAAGCGCTTGTTTGTGAACAATTTTACTTCCTTTGCCACCATTCCTTATATACCCCTCTCTTACACTCGTCTTTGTGACGTACTATCCGCGCCATCTGGTGGTTTCCTGTAATTTGCATATTCTTCTTCAAGATGTGTGTGATAATTCTACAGGTGAAATTTTTATTTTAGAGTTCAATTTCTGTGTGATTCTGAATTATCCTTAATTTATGGACATGAGTGCACTTGTATGTACTTATATAAGATAGTTCCATGCACATTATTATTTATAAAGAAACTCTTTTAATATTTAATACAATATAATAAGCTCAGTAACTATCCTTAAATACTGCAAACTATGTTTTTACAATGTACAAGTATAATAAAAATATGAAATAGTAATTAACATCATTAAATAATTCATAGCGTTAAATATTTCAACTTGTTGGCCTTAAAGATATTTTTAATGGGATCGTTATGTTTTAAAAAAATGTGCAATAAGAATGCATAAATATATTACACATAAAATAAGCTGGTTTTTATTTATTTATCTTATTTGGATAAAATAAATTTTATCCTCAATTAACGTTTCATCTTTCATATATATTATGCCCTCAAGAATATTTTCTTCCATAATAACTTATTTATAGAGAATCAAATCGCTTTAAAAAATAGTAATAAGGTCTTACTCATATATCTGTAACTATTCTGGAATTATTGAAAACGAAAAGGAAAGCCATGAAAGCTACGAAATTATAATATGAATTTTCCTAAATCTTATTTTTTTAAAAATCGACAATATTACTTGAAAGTATAAAAGAACTAGAACTCTTCTCTAATTATATTCTTTTTTTTTTCTTATTATGCCCTTTTTTTTTCTTAACATAAATAAAATAATAAACATTTTTCTATAATTTCAAATTATAAAATTTTTAACTAATTAATAAAAGATTTTCCATTATTTCCTGCTTATATTCAGTCAGCTTATACACTAAAAAAATTTCAGGATGTGGATTGTAGGCCACTATACATATTCTGAAATCTACCAGACTGGCCTTGCCTCCCCTCCCCATGGGACTTTAGAAGAAGAAGATTTGGTTTGGTTTGGTTAGTCGCTCTACGGTCATCTTATACACATTTTTTGGCTAAATAGACCGGGATTTACAGTTTAACGTGGATTCTCATAAACATCTATGTCACCGCTAGTATTCGAACCTGAAGCCTATGGAACCAAAGCCAGAGCTGTAGCCAACTGAAGAAGTAGAAGATTATATTTTGTATACTTTTTCTTCTGAGTTTCATAAAAGTCACTTTTATGAAACCGCCACCTAAAAAAACTTTTAACTATAGAAATTAATAAAAATTTTTTGTGAGAACTATAAACAATCTTCTAAATATAAAGCTATAAATATAATAGTTGTGGGTGATAAAATCAGGCTTTTACAAAATACGACGCACACCATACATTGGTGTGAGTTAATAGATGAAAAAAGAGTGTGTTAGATATATAAAATGCTATAGATATAAATTAAAAACACTCTATATAAAGCAAAATGGATAATTAACAATCATCTCTGTAATAAATATAAAAGATTATGAACCTCGAAAAAAAACGTTTTTGTTTTCGTCATAAATTTATACGCATATTTTTATTTTCCATTCTTCTTTCATAATCTTAAATTTGTTATTTTTGAATAATTGTGCCAATAAAAGCGCTCTTTAGAATAGAAAAATATTTTGGTTGAAAGTAGGACTTTGTAGGTATAAAAAGTACGCCAAACAGGCTGCAGCAACTCGAGCCAAGGGATACTTGGTAATCCCTGCAAGAGGGAAATCATAAACCATTTTCCCCCTCTGATGAGGGAATTCATCAGTTTTGAATTGGCTGAGGCAAGACCTCATTTGGAATCGAGGTATAAACCCATCTGGAAATTACATTATAAATGGAAAATAGAATTTTACAGATTTATATGTGGATTGTCAAGTGTTGTTGTGTTAATCGTATTTAAATAAAATAGTTGAAAAGGCAAATTGAAGTCATATTTGTAAGGACAGTACATGAACACGCACCTCAGCAGTGATGGTTCATCACCGATGGACTATACATTCATTTATAATTTCGGGTCGAAAATTACGTTTGTGAATTACAAGGAACTGTGAATTGTATGCCAAAATTACGGTACTTAAGGAAATTTGAATTGGCCCCCTACTGCAGCATGTCGAAATTGTAGAACATATACCTTTTTTTTTTTTTTTCCATGTTTAAAAACCTTAAATGTTACAATTTCTTTCTTTTTCTTCCTTAAAATCAACAAGTCTAATTTATTTTAAAAAATTTCATTAAATGTTTCTAATTTGTCAAGTTATCATTTTCAATGTTTATTATTATTATTATTACTATAGTAATATTTCATTATTATTTTTATTGCAATGTAGGGTTTTTTTTTTTTTTTTTTTTTTTTCGTATTCTTCAGCTTCGTAAGTGTTATCGTAAGGAATATCTAAAAGGAAATTAATTTATAAAGCAATCTAGTTAATTAATATTAATTTTTAACTTGAGTAATTTCATCATTCCAAGTTATTCAAGTTATTTCATTACGGAACCAATCCCGAAATCAATACCGAAAGGGGCCCTATTCAAAACTATAATCGTAACTATCATTAATAATCGTTATATATCGTTAATATTTCGTCTTCTTGTTGTGATTGTTAAGAAAAACACAAAAGAATTTCGCTTGATTTAATTGAGCAATAAATGATAAAAAAAATAAGTTGAAATTATTTATGATAATCATGTATTTTATTATTTTAGCGCAATTATACCTCTTAGAGATAATATAATCTTTAAAGACAACATCCGATGATTGAGCTATCTATGAATGGTTAAAATGTATTACAAGAAATCAACCACTCAATAAAATTACAAATCATTTTAATAGGTATCATAAATTTTCTAAACCAATGGGGAAGTAACATTAAAAATGTAAACCACTATTGGTTTATAAATGCACCAGATTAACTAATGAACTTTCATTAAAGACATTCGTTTTATTCAAGGCAGGGATGATAAGCATTGTTTTTAATGTACGTCTTGATATGCTTGGGGGCAAAAAAAACGCAAAGTTTTCTTTTTTTTTTTTTTTTTTTCACTGGTTATTTATTGCTAATTAATGAAAATGAAAAGGAATTTTTCGCAAGTTTGGGGTTTAATAAAAACCTTTTTTAAAAATAAAGGAATAAAGGAAAAGAAAAATATTTATGATCCTAGTTATTCAGAAATTCCTGATAATAATTATGTGTTGTTAAAAACGATTGACGACAAGTTTACTTCTATAAAAGATGGAATCTCTACTCATTGCCCCAACTTAACAGCTTGCTTTCCATAATGCCGAACTATAAATACGGTCAGCGATAAGAAACCCAAGAAATATATTCCTGAGACCAGTCGATTTATCAAATCTGGCAAACGCCCCACTGCCAAAGCACAAGACGTCTCTCTGGTAAAGACCAAGAAAATTGTCCCAACTTCTAACAAATTCCAGAATTTTTATATAGATACTTACACCCCAAATGATGATGAATCTTTAATTAATCTAGACAAAGCCCACCAATGGTAGTAAAACTACCTGGGAATATTAAAGATATCCTGGCAACTGTTGGCGCAGAATTCAAAAACCAAATCAGCATGAAATTTATTTCCTGAAATTGTTCCTATTAGACGATGATCAACACCGAAGCGTAATCCAATTTCTCAAGAACTATGACAAAAAATATTTTGTAATCACCCTCAAGATTTGTCTAAAGATATTTTGTAATCACCCTCAAGACCCTGTCCTATGTAATTAAATGTCTCTCTATTGACACCATGGAGATATTGTTCTAAGGGATCTGGCTTCTCGTGGAGAAAATCCTCCAGTTAAAAAAAATAAGTAGATTCATCCTGTTCTTGTATGGAAGAAATTCTACCGTGCAACTCCCCAGCTATCCAGTGTTTTAAATGCAATTACTTTCACCACAGAAGTAGTAACTGCAACTTCAAAACTAAGGTGGCTTACATCTTAGCTGGTGGATTTCTGCTTCTTTTTTTTTTACTTGTAACTAATCACATTACTTTAAAGATCTGCAAACAGGCAGAACTGGAATTCCAACATGCATCAATTCTTGTTGCCTAGAGAGGTTGCGCTAAGTTATCAAAAGTCTCTTGTAAGAATCATCAAATCATCCTTCACATAAATTATCAACTCACAAATATCTTTCGCTAATCTATTAAAAGGAAGTGTCTTTCCTAGAACTTTGCTCCATTATTTTGTCTCTTTGGATCTATACGCGTCATCTATTTTTTTTTATATTTTATTCATCTATTTTTTATTCGTTTATTCTTCTCACGTTCCACCAGTGCAAAGTTTCGAGTGGAAAATTTCCCCAATTTTTAGTATGTTGTAAAACATCATTTTTATAACGATATTTAATTTTTAATATCTTTTTTAAATGTTCTCAAAAATTTGAATAAAATTATATTTTTTAATTAAGAAAAAAATTTGCACAGGATGTAAAATTTTTAAAAAACTATTTAATAGAATTCTAGTTTCATTTAATATTGGAAAAGCCAACTTTTAAAAAGTTTTAATCATATGTCTATAAAATGATAATCAAATGCAATATTTTATCATGCTGAATCGATTACGCTAAAACTCTCGATTTCCTAATAAAAATTTTTCGATTTAATAGTTTATTAACTACTATAATTAATACTAATCAACCACAATGCATTATAAAAAAATTCACTTCGAACCATTTTCAACTGTACCACTTTTATGAAGATCTAATGGTAATTAGAAAGTTATTAAGGGTGTCCCATTTCTTGATGTGGGAGGGTGAATGTACAACATACTAGACTGTACAAAGTAAAAATGTGAAAACAATATAGCCTGTTTGGCAGTCTTTAGGACTGGAATTGTTTACGTGTTTGAAAATATTATTTTTAAAAATTATATAATCTAATAATATTGGTAAATAAAGATTCTAAAAGTTTATATATTTATTTAAATATATTTTTTGAGAACTCTTATTTGAGCAGCTTAAATGAAATTTAACTGTAAGGCATATAGCTTCTTTATATTTAATTCAAATTGAAGAGATAATTTTCCATTTTTTTTTTTTTATAGGAAATGCTTTCTTCAAGGTTTCGACAGTTCAAAGTAGACATCCAAAATGTACTCCTTGCTCCACATTTGAAAGAGAATTAGGCAAGTTCCTTTTATAATTTACTTCTTTACAAATATATTGTTTCAAAATGTTTTGTAAGTAATATAAATAATTATTATTTGATTTTTAAACTTTTTAATTTATCTTATTTTAAAAGACGCTTTATTCTAAAAAATGCCAAATGCACATTTTACATAGCAACATAGCCAATTTAGCAATATTGGCGAAATAATTGGCAATTGGCTGAAATTTATTTTTTGTTCAATCACGAGATATCTATTAACGAGGACCTTGCAAAAAAGAATTACACGGATCATATCACAAGTCCTGTAAATAGGCTTCGATAGTTTTAGTGAGTTAAGGTAGGTTTCCAATGAACACTAAAATCTCATGTCTTAAAACGCGAGCCAATCCATGCCCTGATGTCCTTCCCAAGCATTCTTCCTATTGGCCTATTGGAGATTTTTAGTTTGTACTCTACCAAGTGGAATAAGTGTTTTTAGTTTATCACTCTACAGTCATCTTGCACACATGAGGGCTAAACAGGCCGGGACCAACAGTTTAAAGGGATTCCGAACCACTAACAAACATTCCTGCCACCACCAGGATTCGAATCTGAAGCCTGCTGTATCAATAGCCGGAGCGCTAGTCACTTGGCCACCAGGCTGCTAAATGGAATAAGAAACAACAATATTTGATTGGTATAAAACTAAAATTTTCTTCTTCGTGGTTTAAACTCCCCAATGTGTTTAAGGAAACTTCTCCATCATAGGTTACAGTCAAATATATATATTATATATATATAAGCCGACTTCAAAATATGGGTGTGTTTTTTTCCTGTACTCAAATTCGAAACCTGTGGCACCGAGGGCTAGAGCTCTAGTCGCTGGGCCATTCAGTAACATTATTACCTGTCGTATGCCTATTCATAAAATTATTATAGTTCTCTATGAGAGAATCATTTAGTATGAAATTATTTATGCAGGGTATCAAATAATTGTTGAACCTATTTCAATGTCATGAGAAAATGTTAGGTATAAAGGATACCTATACCTAATTCATTACGGAATAAAATCATGTATAACTATTTTATTCTAATATATTTTAATACTTGTTTCGTCTTAGTAATAACAATATTACCGTACAGAAAAAGTTAGGCATAGGTTTTTTTTTTCGAGGGAACCCATTAATTCAGGGGGATTTCAGGAAAGACATCCAAAAAAAGGGGATGTTTATCTTTTAAGTATCGCAAATTTCGGTCATTTCTTCGCTGTTATCCCTCTGTAGAAAAGATATGAACCAAAATTGGGTTAGAGAATCAGCTATTTTTAAAAGGTGACTCATGACTGAATGGAATATATGGAAAGTCAAACTAAAATGCGACCTTTTGAATTTCGAAGGACCCAGAAAGTTCAGAATCACTTTTTTTCCACAACACTCTTCCGGAAGGCGAGGAAATGTTTTCCTTCCGACAATAAAGAGAATTTATTGATTGAAAACATGAGATATCTATTAAAAACCCTATGCTTCTGTAATCCAATTGGCAATCTTGCTTGGATACTGGACTGTGAGTGAGTTTAACATTCCATCTCTAAAATATTAACATCAAGTGTCATCCACTACAAGTTCAAAAAAAAATGTATTTGAACTTGAGTGGAGGCCCAAAAAAAGATATTTTATGAATGATTGAAAATTTCAACAAGCCAAATCTGTAGCTGCGGGTGGCGTGAATACTATATATAGGGAGTTTGAGTGTGAACTAATAGTAGGAATTTGAAAAAGAAGCTGCATTTTTCATCCTTTATCATGGTCCAGGAGCGGTTTTTCACTGTTTGAGGGAACACATGGGTTCATGGACTTGGTCTAGATGTTACTGTCCATCAAATGGGATAAAAAAAAAAATTTAAGTCAACAATTTATTATGTTTCCTTACTTCTTTTGAAGCAAAAAAATAAAATGGCAAGAATTTAATTTTTCCGATCTTGCATCCACATTCATTGTGTTATATTATGTATTGTATTTCAACAAGATATATATAGGAGAATGTTGAACTTTAATTTGAAAAGAAGCTGCATTTCAAGTCAGTAATTCAAGCTTGGTCTTATTGTTAAAGATATTTTTATACAATTTGTGGTGCAAAAACTTTAATGGTATTTATTTTGCCAATTAAAATTATTGGCATTTTTATACATTTTTAATGGTTTATTATTTTGCCATTTTATTGGCATTATTTTTTATTGTATTTTTGATCAAGAGGATGATCAATGGGTTACAGTAGATTACCCAAGGATAACGAGCAGTAATAGCGGAAAACATTCTTATACAAGATAATACTGTCAAAGGCTTAGCAATATGCGAAGTAAAGTTTATGTGAAAGATGGTAAGTTATATAAACTTTACAATGATTAATATCTATTGTTAAATTCTATCCGTGTATGTATGTGTGTGGTCTCATGAACAGAAAGGCATTGAGTTGTGTGATAATCAAAGGAAGGAACATCTAAGAAGATAAATGGAAGAAGAATTTCGGAATATCTAAGAAGTATTGGGAATATTTTGAATTATACACCCATTTAAATACTTACCATTCAAACTTTCGAAAATGATGATCTTACAAATCTAAAAATGAGGCATTACAATTTAAATTTAAATTTAATAATTACAATTTTTTTTTTTCGCTTTAGCAAAAGAGGCCCCCAAAAGATTTTTTACATCAGCCAGTGAAATAAAAAATAAATAGTTTAAAAACTAAAAAACACGCTTTTAGAGTTAATCAAACAAAAAGTAAAAAATAACTGTTAACATTTTTTTTCTTTCTAATGTAGCTGGCACAATAGACAGCTTGGTCTTTGATGCCTTAAAAGTAAGCGCTGCAAATACGGTACTCACTTCGCATTACCCAGGGAGGCGCGTGTAACTTGAAAATAAGCTACGGACGCAGAGTAACAATGCCCCCGCAACGCTCTACGATCCTCTTAGGTTGGGACCTACGGTTTAAAGTGGATTCCGAACCACTACAAGCATCCATGGCGGCACCGCCGGACTCGAACCCGAAAACCTGTCGTACAGAGCGCCAGGCGCTTGCCACATCGGCCATTCAGGACCTTAATTGTTAACATAAGAATGAAAAATGACTGACGATAAAATGAATGTCACTGTTCTAAAAGCGTGAGGTGTTCGATATCAATCGTTATAATTTTTTCACTCGTTTCATTCCGAAATGCAGGTTAGTTTTTAAAAATGTCATACAAAGCACCCACACGCTTTTAGAACAGTGACATTCATTTTCTCGTCAAGTCATTTCATTCTTATGTTAACAATTATTTTTACTTTTTAGTTTGATTAACTAAAAGCGTGTTTTTAGTTTTTTTTAAACTATTAATTTATTTTTACTTTTTTAGTTTGATTAACTCTAAAAGCATGTTTTTAGTTTTTTTAAACTATAATATTTAAATGAGGTCCCGGTACGGAGGAATGGAACTATAGTTCTTACAATAATGTAATTGTGGGAGTAAAACAAAGGCTAAATGTGAATAGTCCGTTGTGCCACTGTCCCATGTAGGTTTGAATGTCTTTTTACTGAATACTTTCATTCTACATGGGTTAAATTGTTTCTTCATAAGTTCAAATAAAATCTCTAATCCTGGCGATCCTAATCATGATGAGATAATAAACTTATCCAACTATTTTATTATCGTCGGTCCTTGATAAGTCTACAACGTTTAAATTAAATCTGATCTCTTAAAGTAGGGCAAAATCGAGCCCAAAAGTCAGTTATAAACAAACATACAGGTGAAACTAATATGAAAGCGTATTAAAAAGAATTAACTGTTTTCTTTCTGAAAGATGGCTGTAAAAATGTTTCTTTGCAGCTTAAATAGTGTATATGAGGAGAAACAAATCTTCAGGGGGAAAAAGTCAGTTACATACATGCAAACATACAGGTGAAGCTAATAAAAAAGCGTATTAAAAATTAAAAATAAAAATGAAAAGCTGATGTCGAAAATGTGCTTTTAAAACAGCTCCACCGGAACCAATTTGTTTAATTTTCCATCATTTCATCTTTCAAACGATATGAGTTTGAGATTAAAATATTTATAGCACATGCAAAAAAATGAGCCGCATTGATAGCTGTTTACATAAAGTTATATATTTTTAAAATTGATTTGTTTAGATTAATAAAAAAAATATTATTTATTATATATTATTTTTATATATTTATTATATTATTATAATATTATTATTTATTATAATATTATAATAATATAATAAATATATATTATTTTATTATATTATTATATTATTTTTTTTATAAAAAAAACATTATTTTGCTAGAATCTCTTTCGAGCAATTTTTCAAGCAATAAACAATTCTCAATCTTCATAGTTTATCATATAATTATGATGGTTTTGAATTATAAGAAACTTTAACACACACGCAACGTTACATCCGTAGAAACTAACATACATCTTGATATGTCAGGTTAAATATAGAAAAATTAAATTATTGGCATTAATATATAATTCATGTATTGTTGATATTAATGTATAACATTCTTTAAGAGTGTATGACTACTTTTAACTTGCTTTAAAAATCTATGACATTTCTTGAAGCACTATATGTTCACTTGCAATTTCAGTTTATATATTTTCATAACAGAAAAGAAAAAAATATGTTTTACTATTTTCTTTTTTTTTTTTTTTTTCATTATATCTTATTTGCTTAAGTGTTTTCTCGCATTTCAGGTGCCGTAGAGCAAACACAGTGTATGGACATCTTTCTTAACTCAAACAAATGCATCACGAAATAAATACTTATTCCTATAAATCGTCTCAGAACTTCTCAGGGTTTTTCTTCCCTCCAAATATAACATATATAGTTAAGAAGAGCATTCATAAATAGAGTTACAAACTTAGTTGTACAAAAATTTCATAACTCAAGATGTTTCATGCACTTTAATTTTATATGATTTAATTAATCTGAAAACAAATCTGCTTCTCCATCAAAAGAAAAATTATTGGTATGTCCTCTGCAGGAATATCTATAGATTTTCAGATAATCTTTTATGAGATAATTTCCATTAAATGACACTTTTAAGTCTGGTTAAATGATAATCTTCATCAGATGATTTTTGAGATATCCATTAAATGATAGGACTAAATTTAGATGCTGGCTGACCACATTCGTCTTAAGGTCTTTGTTATCAATTGGATTAATGGCTACTTTTAATTATTGATTGTAACACTTGTGTGTATTATTTCGAATTATAATTATATTACGTTTATGTATTATTTTCTGTTTTTCACTCTCGGTTGGCCTATCTAACTTTGGTGCGAAAATATCTGAAGTTTCCTTCGCAGTGGAAACTTTAAATCTAAATATATCCTTTTTCAAAAGCAGTTATTCTGGTGGATTCTAGATCCGCCATTGGAGCCATTGCTTTAAAAGATAGTCTGTAATTGTAATCAAAAAATAAGAAAATATATCAAGTCCCTTAATGAAAATGGTAAATACATCCTTTGCAGTAGATTCCATCACATGTTGGAATTGATGGAAACGAAAGGGCAGAAAAAAGATCAGAATGAGTTGCTGGACAGCGTCTTATCCCTCTTGACTCTTTTAAGGATAACTATACAGGACAAAAATAAATCATCGTATATTAGTAAATTATTATCTAACGCCAAAATAAAAGTCTGGGAGAAAATCGGAGATGACTAAAAAAAATTATTGGATAAAATTTAGTGGAGAAACTCACAAAGAGGCTGTTGACAATTTTAGATTAAGAACTGGACTAACCTGAACGATTGCCTAAAATAGAACATTGGCCAGAATAAGAATTGCGAACTCTGATATATGGGTTTATTATAAGACAGAGAAAATGAATTAGGCCCATCTACTTGTTTGCTCGGGACTGGACTCTAACTTACTGTACAACAGGATGGTGATTTGTGTACTCTTTACTGGAGGGTCAGAGAAAACATGTTCTGATCACACAAACTTTATTATGGTGCTTCAACTTTTTTAATTTTTATCCATAGAACATTTAACTTGTTTTTAAAAGGCCTTTTGGCCTTTTTGTTAAAAATGTCTTGTATTTTCCCTTTGTAATTTTGATTTGTTTATATGTTCTTTTCGTTTTCTATGGAAAGGAGCCAAATTTGTATGGATTGAGTTCAAATAAAGCCATAGGGGTAACAACAACAACATAAGTTACAGCACCATCTATAGAATTTTATTTGTTTTTTTAAATACAAAACGTGTCGTTGAGAGAAAAGCATTTTATTTGGTTTTATATTCATTTTAAAAAATATCAGAAATGTTTGGTTCACCCTGTAAATATCTGTCATGTGATTTTTTTTTTTCAGATGTTTGGTGCATGAAACCTCCAATTTTGTTCATTCCAAACGGTCAATTAAGAAGTGGTCGAGACAAGGCAACTCTGCACTGTGAAGAAGGTTATACAGAAAGGGAGATGTCCGTATTTGTATGCGAAAAAGAATACA